>JAUMHA010384330.1:0-10921 GCA_032359765.1 Saxidomus gigantea
GTTAATATAATATATAGTAAGTCTAGAGTAACACACGAACAAATGTACAACCGAATTATTCGAACATGATTTTGACGACCGATTTTGTTATACACTGTATTATACTATATAACTCTTTTATTTCCGAACTTCTGAGATACATATCAGCATAATGAAAGGAACAAATATATACATTATACAATGAGAAATTTAACAATTGAGAGCATTCAATAGTAAGCTTGAGTTTTCGAGACACTTGTTGACACTCAGATATAGTGTTATCCAATCAACATCTGATTCATATGATGGCGACTAGACATGCTATTGGTAACAGTTGATGCCCCCTGCAAGACAACATCTGTGTGTTGTACTGTAAAGTATATAAAATTTTACACTTACAAAAAGCACGTATGCGTACTAAATGCAAATGGAGGTGAAACGATGTTATGTCATTCATATCACTCAACGTGCTACATAAAAACGATTCAACCAGCTAATGCAAACATAAACCATATACACACAAAAATTGCTATTAGTTCACCAGGAACTGTTTATTTACAGTGACGGTAAACAGTGACAGTTCAATGGTAAATAATCAGTATTATGCAGGTATGTATAGTGTAGATGGTACATCATACTTTCGTGTTATGTTATGCCCTAGAATTTTGTAAATTTTCATGATGGGTACCTCTTCTATAAAGGGTTTTTGTGACTTTTTATGCATAATTATATAAAACAAATTAAGGCTCGATGCATTACACGGATGTTTAAATTGTATAGTAATGTTGATTTCTTTTTGTTCAGACAATGTAGTTTTGTATAAAGCTGAGCAAAAAATGGACTTCAAAAATCAAAGGTATTTCTTTAATTAATACTTTTTTTATTTTGATTTCTGTCGTCAAAGTACTTATTTTTGACTGTCAGACATCTAATTCATCAAACAAAAAATGCAACGTATATTCTCGTTATTCAAAATTCACAAAGGGTAACGTACAAATGCAACTTCAAATGTACGTCATAACATTGTCCTTAAACAAATATGAAAGTTAATGGGAGATAATTCTGGAAACAGAATGCATACCATTTTTATATTCTCTCAGGGACGTTGGTTCCTTTTCCGTAGATTAATTAGTTCTTCAATTTGAATGTGTGACTAAGCCCGTAGGTAAATGACAAAGCAAGAATGCTTGTGACAGTGTTTGATCAATTTTAAATACTATTTATATGGAGATGCATGAACTCGTTTTGGTATTGTGGTACATTTCGGGGCAACTGAAACATCTGTCAATTGTTCCTACTGCAGATCTTCATTAACCGAAACAAAAACATCATTTTAACGCTGATAGATGTGTTCTTCATCATATCATACGGATGACAAGTGTTCATAAATCACAGTATTAGAACCATCGGGCTTATTACCTTTTACTGCCGTTTATAAACATTTCCACAGATGAATATTGTCAGATTTCATAATTTGATATGGATCGTCTCGTTTTTAACCCAGTTTTTTTCTCCTTTTTATTGACAAAAAATGATATTACGGTATCATTTTACACATAAATCATTTAAGATATTTTTATAAGACATGCAGGCTCTCTAATCTTTTTCGTGCAAGTTCATAGTATTCAAATATGTTTTGACTTTTCAGTTGTGAAATATGTTACGTGAAATAGGGATTTTTATTTGGTCGTTTTAATGAATTATATTTTTTTTAAATAATTTTCTAACTGGAATACAAATTTACTATCGCATTCCATGTAACTGATATTTGTCTCGGTACACTCTTTAATACCACATTTAGAATTTGCACTTAAACTTAGAAGATAATCAGACTTTCAGATCAACTGAGTATTTTCTTTAATCGTTTTTTTTTTGTACCTTTAACTTTTCTCAATCTAATTTCAATATCAAATTAAGTTCTACAGGATACAACTAAGCATTAGTTCTTTAATTCAACACATGCAAATTTTCAATATCATTTAAGTCTGCATTTCTGTATCAGTGTTTTCTATAGAAATCAATCACGATGGCTAAAAAGGAAATTTGATGGAAGACTTTTTGTGATTGCTTATCTCTGATTGAAAGCCCATAGATTTAAACAACACAACAAATACCAATATATCATGCTTCTGATGTCTCAAGGCTATGTATGATTTTCTATGGTATATCAGTTTCTAAAATGTGATTTCTCAAAAGGAAATATTGAAAACATTTGGGAATATATTAAATCAGATTTCGATTAATGAACAAAATTGCAGACAATGATGATTACGAAAAAAAAATTCTATAACGCTTCATCATTTTTGGGCTTAAAATAACCAAATGGAAATCTCTGTAACCATGTATTAAACGTAAAACAGTGTAACAAACGTAATGGATATGTTTACAAAGCCTAACATAATATTGCCCCTAAGGGCATTTCTGATTTATTCCAGTGTCCTGAAAATAAATAATATCAACTAAGATCTATTCAGAACAGGATTTTAAACATATCCTTTGTAAATCAGACTTTGTAAAACTTTCGCTTTCCTATACTAGCATGTTAAAACGTCTTCATCTTTATACAGTTTTAAAGAAGATTTGATGAAACATTAAATTTTGTGCTGAAGTTAGGTAAAACCTAAGACGTCTGACAACCAAAAAAACAATTAATGCTTATTCGATTACTGCAAGAAAGGGAAAAAAATAAGTACAAGCACCATACTGCAACAACAATTCTCGCCTCGTGATTGGTTAATATATATATTATATTCGAAAGCCGGGCTCAATAAGGCAGCTCAAGAGCTAAAGTGTAGTAAGGTAGCGAAGCTAGTAAACAGTAGGAGGGAATTACTCCTGTACGACATCTGACCAATTCAAATGGGATGTATTAATGATCAAAAATATTAGGTTTAGGTCAGTGAGTAGCAGCATCTCAGTAGAAAACAGAAACGCTACAACAAGTACCCTAAAGAATTGGGGAAATTTCTCGGCTTCGCACATCCGGGTACTGATAAATCATTTACGGAAAGGTGATTCCTCGGCTGTTATCGCTGGTCTCTATGCTTCTTTAACTTTGAAAAATACAATAACTAAGATAAGAAATGGAAGAAGACGACGATCTTCCATTACCTTTAGACTATCAGATTGTTTTTATAATAATTATATGTTGTTAAAAGTTTTTTGTTTCGTTTAAAATGAATTCAAACTTGCATATGAGTCAACGGTAAAGACCGAGTTTTCACCTTTTACCGAATGAAGAAATGAACGCGACCTCATGATCCGATTGGTCAACTGGTCTGCATGACGTCACGGCGAAGCCGAGAATGAGAGCACAAAGTCCATAGGGACCCAAACAGAAAGTAAGCTTTTAATGTATCAACAGAGTCCGTAGAAACCAAAAGAGAAACTTTAAAAATAGGCAATAGTTTGGAGTTAAGAAAAAAATCCACAGAATCAAAAACTGACTGTGAAATCACAATTAGACTGAATTAAATATCGGCGTTCAACACAGTTATTTATTACTTTCCTGTATTGGAAAACTAGGAAATTGATGGCTGCATCTGAAATACTGGATAGAGGCACAAACTATTAATAAATACCTATTTAAAATAGTGTTGAGGAATATTTTCACGACAGTAACACTGAAGAACGGTATCCATAAATACTTGAAGTACAAGAATACAGTAAAATACTATTGAAATGACGCAAGTATAAGATAATTACTAGTAAACGCTCAAAGAGACCATGACCACTGTAAATGAGACATTTATTATACAAAAACCTGCTCCCCCAAACAATTTACTTTCGTACAGTATTAGGAATCAAATTCAATAGAATGAGGAATGCTTACAAAGGAATGGTCCTTAAAAGCAAAGTATTAGGCTGTAAAATGATGCTTTCTTACAAAATCAAACATATGTTTATATTGCATTTATATCCACGAACGAACAGCGGGGAAAACTTCAACAAATTTGTTAAAATTGACAGAAATGTCACTGTACATTAATCATTTAAGTTTCAGACAAAAAAGGTTTGTCAATGTTTACCATGGTATACTTTGATGGCTTGATCATTAACTTAGTAGATGTTCACCAAAATTAAGTAAAAATATTCCTTCTGAGATTTAACAGAACAGTTAATCGATGCAAAGATAAATATCATTGAAAGCCAAGAATACTAGTATGCAAACAACAATCAAGCAGTGAAATAGGTTATGAACAGTCAATCCATGGGTAATGTATACATTCTAAACCTTACTGCATTTATCATATTCCACGTCCTCACACATAAACTATACATGTATTCAGCAGTCCCCTGTACTGATATATATCATGGCTCTCTGCTTCTAATATCTTTTAAGTGTCATAAGAACATACACCGGGCTTGACTGACGCGTTCATTGTTGGAGACATAGGAAATTTAATGCTTATTACTAATAACCATTGACAAGAACCTTTGTGGATTGATCTACACATCACAATCGAAGGAACTAAGAACTTTCGTCCGTCTGGGTGAGATATATACTTAACAACATATGAAAAGGGTCACTAGGTGAAGTCTATTGTAACTGAGTGAATTATGCCACTTTTTGAAATATGACATTTATTTAAAGTGACATTATGCGCATCATACTGCACATAGTGTATTTTTGTTGACAGTTTTTGTAAAAGCAATTTTCGGTTGCTGTGCATTTAAGTGTGTTAAATTAATGATAATGCCGCATTATGTTTGAAGTTGGTGCTTTAGAAATAAACGAATCGGATAAATAAAATAATGGTGCCTTTCTTCGCAGTGATCTCCCTTGTGTTGTTGTTGGTGGTGGAGATTTCGACAGTGGACGGGAAGCAATTCCTGCATGCAGTGTTTTTTTAATGCCCCAGTCAAAATAGGAAAAGTGATATTTGGAAAGTTATTATTTCGTACTGGTAGCAGGAAAAGTTTGGTGTATTGGGTTAAAAGCTTTTATTTCCTCTACACTTTTTACACACACCTATTTCAGCTGGGAATTTACTTCGAAAAAATGCGCATAATTTCACTTTAAGAACCTATAAACAAACAATCTCTGATAATATACAATAAACTTTTCCAAAAGTTTAATAATGCTCAACTTGAATATAATATTGTACTTAAGAAAGTTATAAATATGCATGTTTTTGCATCTGTGACAGTCTGATAAGTAACACAAAATGTCACAAGCATATACACTGACGAAAATGTAAATACAGGGTTTATTTAAAACAATACTCTAACTTCTTGAATGACACCTTTAAGCAAGCTAGGTTCACACATTTCTTAATCAGGGCACAGCAGTTCAAAAACTCAATACTACAAATCGCTTAAAACAAAACCAGCTATTAATTAACATAATATATCATGTAAAACAATTTCCGAAAAAATTGAAGTAATTCTGGACAATGTATATCAAATAAATAAACCACATTTACTTCTCCCTTTCATTCACTACCTTACTTAGTCACTATTACATTCCCCTTACTATGAAATGAGAAAAGCAAGTGGAACAAATTACAGTAATCAGTCTGCAACAATACTTTCTGGGAAATTGACGGGTATTCAATTTGGCAATTTGACATAAAAACTCAGTAGATGTGCTTAGAGAAAAAACAGTCACCAAATATTGGTATTTAAGAAGCAAAGTACAAAACTGTATCATTTATATACTATTCATTTGCAGGGAGTTTAAGCTGGTAACATATGTTTTTCATTACAAAGCAATCAAATTCTGTCTGATATATCCATGCAAGAGCATATTTAATAGTAATAAAAGTGAAGAAATGAGCTCATTTCAGGAGAGAAATTGTCTGAGCACCGCACATTAACTGCAAAACATATCCGACAAAAGTGTTTCACCGATGATGATTTTTGATTCAATAAATGTTCATGCCAAACTCTTTAGCCCGCTTTCCCAAACGACTTAAGCTATATCACAATCAAAATCAATAAATACGTCAATCACAGCTCGAGTCTTGCAAAAGGTGAATGTGCGCTTGAATTTGTAGAAATGATGATGTCTCTACTACAAATGTGCAGCCTCTAAGAAGCGAACACCTTTGATAACACAAAACTGTTTTTGTTGTAGAGAGGTGTTGTTCTGAAGGGGGTTATTTCTGACATAATTGACACAACGGGAAAAAAAAATGCGTGTCTTTTAGTTTTTAGGGAGGTTATTGCTCTAGGGGGATGTCGCTTTGGGAAGTTGTACTACTGTAGTTCTTGTTATGCATTGACTGTGTCAAACTTAAAAGCTAAGGCTAATCATGGGACTGAAACTTGAGTACTTTATGATCACGTGATCTTAAAAACGGGCTTCAGTTAAAAACATTTCGTCTTACCAGCACTTTAAAGGAGAAAGTACATACAGACTTCAGACTTGTTGTACATGAACTAGCTTTTCCTTTTTCTTGCAAAATCTTAGGAAACAGGATGCTTTTTGTTCATTGCAACTATACACCAATTAAAGTGTCTGTCTTTGAAATTAGATTACATAATTTTCTATAAGATCAGATTCTCTCTTACCCTTCTACTTTATTCTTTGTGTGTGCATTTTCAGGTCGTATACGTTTCAACCTAATAAATAAATGCTTTTGCGAGAAATGAACTATGTGAAGAAATCTGGCTGCATTTGTATACAGTATACATCACCCTACATACATTTATTATCTGCTACTTAGTAGGACTTTAATTTGTGTTAATTTTTGGTCTTTTCCTCTGACATATATTACTACCCAGAATTTAGTAAGATTACGTCGTTAATTGCATATATTGCGAAGAATCATGGGTAACCACAACGTTAAAACTTCTCATAAACACATCGAAGTCACAATGAAAATAAAATGGTGCAAAAACAACTTCGCTGCCTAAAAGTATATAGTATATAATGCAACCCATACATATATTCTTATCTGCTACCTAGGAGGTGTTTAATTTGTGTGGTTCCTTGGTATTTTGTAAAGGTCAGTTCTTTTGATATTAATTATAATGTAGTATTTTCTGATAATCTAATTAAAATGCTAATCAAACAAGGTGTCTTAATTTACGTACGATATGTTATCTTAAATACTTAATATAGGTGCCAATGTCAGCAGGTTATTCAATGTTTTAAGGGGTATTTTCTTCAATTTTACTTACTGACCTATTTCTTAAGTAGTGATCAAGGCACGAATGGTTGTGGCTAGATTTTAACTACTGATGGCCAATCAGTTATGAGAAGTTCATGAAACCGTTTATGCTCGGTGGCACATTGCCAAGCAACTAATAACTAAACATTCTTCCAATTGCACTTCTTCATTACTCCAATCAAAAATTGCATATGTGTGCATTAAACGCTGATAGATGTGATTTTCATTGTATCACATGGATGTACATAAATCACAAGGATAAACCATCAGGAGTATTGCCTTTTATTGTCATTTGTGAACATTTGTGAACATTCAACAGATGAATTGTGTCAGACTGTGTCAGACTGTAAAATATATGATACAATTTATTTAATGTTTCGAATTATTTTGCAACAAACGCAAAAAAACACCTTATTTTTACAGTATGAAAAATGTACACACAAATCATATAAGACATGCAAGCCCGTTTATCTTTTTCCTCTAAGCCGAAATCACTCAATTTACAGCTATGCAATATGAGGATATGTGAAATAGGGAATAAAACAGAGTTATTCACACTTTCCTGTTACAAACTCTTTGATGATACTGGAAATTTTGAATAATCCTTATACTGGAATACAGACTTACTGCATCATTTGCTGTAACTGATATTTCTGAGTTTGGAAACTGTTACTTTCTTTCAGTTCACACTTAAAATGCAATATTTGCTTCTTTTTATACCAGACTTTCATATTATACATGTTATTTCTACAATCAATTCTTTGTTAAACTCTTCTCAGTCTATTTCCAATATCAAACTGAAATCGAAACCAATCACGATGACAAGAAGAAAAAATTGATGGAAGACTTTTTTGTGATTACTTATATCTGATTGAAACCCGGCAGATTTTAACAACACAACAGACATTAATCTATCATGATACTGGTGTATCAAGGCTCTGTATGATTTCTATGGTATATCAGTTTCCAAAATGTAATTTCTTATTTATGAGTCACCTTCTTTCTAGAAGTATATATTTGCCATATATACAATCCTATACTTTGATGCTAGGCCTTAGTCAACCAGGTTAAAAGTTTATTGTTCTTTATCTACTACCTGTTGGCTCACCATTTAGGCATATCTGAATAAACCTTGAATCAAACTGTCCAATGCCCAATTAAAAGGTGAATACTTCAACCACGTGGCCAAGAGGAAAGTATATGTATGTGTTTAAATGTCCAAAGCCAGACATTTCTTCCAAGAAGTTTTGATATACATAAATGGGGCATCAGGACCTATGTGAGTTCTATAACTTCATATCAGTATTGTCGTCAGGACACCCTACAAAAACTCCCAGACAATAGTAATGGCTCAGAGACTATCTTAACTCTTACCTTACTGCATGGTGGCAGCTGATGTAGATCATGATTAGCCTGTACATGTGTGTCATTACCATTTTTAACCAAACAAGAGGGCATTGATGAGAATCAGTGTTCAGTTTTGGTACAGGACAACACGGCAATACTACGAGCCAACTTTCTAAGCACTAAGCATTGTGGTCTGAGACAAGAAGATTTTCTTATCAAAACCTATGTAAAAAACCGGTTACTCCGGGGCAAGGGCAATTTTGATCTAGATTCATGATTTGAACAATCTTTGTAGAGGTCAAATAGACAATGCTGCATTCCAAAAGGCTCTGACCCTGTGGTTTGAGCTAAGAAGATGTTAAAGATTTCCCTATTTAATCAAATGTTAAATCAAATGACCCCGGGCGGGGTCAATTTTGACCCGGGGTCATAATTTAAACATGATGGCAAAAGTCCACTTAGCAATGCTACATGCCAAATATCTAAGCTATAGGCCTTGTGGTTTCAGAGAAGATGTTTAATGTTTTCGTATAGTAAGGGCAGTTGACTCGAAGGGCGGCATTAATTTTGACACGGGGGTCATAATTTGAACATTCTTGGTAGAGGTCGACTAGAATCCAAACATCTAAGGTTTTTGATAAAAAAGTTGTTCATTCCCGTTGCCATTGCAACCAAAGTTCTGCATAGAATGAAGGGTCTTTGGACGCGTTTCGTAGAGCACTTCTTAAGGAACGTTAAAGGAAAATTTTATCAAATAGCGGATTATAAGATGTCGCTTTGCTGATCTGAATTGTATGTAAGATCGATGGTTCTCTCCATGCTCAAAGTGGCATTTTCTAAATCAAAATTGTATTTTCATGAGATCAACTTTGCCTAGCCTGTTACTTTATAGCATTGTGACATTTGTGTAACTTGAGGTCGTTCTTTTTGCTTTATCGACACATGTAGTAATGCTATAAAGTAATATTTCCTTTCAATATTATGTTTATAACTGTTAAACAATTGTCTTTAATACTGTTTATGTCTTATATTTTATGTTTCAGTTATATCTTAATAAAACTGTAGCTGGAATTATCTTCAACTTCTATGAACTCCGACGAATGACAAAATCAAAATGATCGTATAAACCAAACAGTCACCAAAGGATGTGATAATTGGACTAAAAAGTGGATACTTTATGCTCGTGATTTTAAAAACGGAATTCAATCCAAAAATCTTTGACATACCAGCTATTCAAATGAAAAAGAATGCACATGGTTACAAAATCACCAGAAACAAAATATGCAAAGTGTCACCATTTTTACATCAAAGAAAGATTGGTGTCGGTCTTTGAAATGAGATAAAAGAATTTCCAATTACATATTCAGTATCTTCTCTTATGTTCGTGTTCATTTTCAGACCATATTCACTGACAAATAAATCATCGTGTGAGAAATTAATTCTGAAAGCAAAGTACACCTCTAGCAATGAGTTCTAAGTGCACAGCATATATCTCTTTCATTCACACCTTCATACGTATATAATTATCTGTCAGTTAAAAGGCGTTAGATTAGTGTGGAAACTAATTGGTATTAATTAATGATCTTTTCCTCTGACATTTTATTACAGCCATGTTTTTCTGACAATCTAGCAAATTAAGCAAATCTAGCAATTAAGCAAATTTATATTATCTTGACTATATTTCGTGAAACTGGGGGCATATAAGTCATAGTGAGACATAAACGGTGCAAAAATGTTTATGAACTGTCCTTCCCACCTAAGATGACAAGATATGTGAAAGTAGCTTGCACAAACAAAAACGTTATATAAACAAGGGTAAATAATTCGCATAAAATACAATCAAAACCAATAATTAAATTAACGGTTAAGCTTTAAAGGCGATGTAAATCACTTCCCCCAACACAAGGGCGACTGAAATAATCGACCTTCCTCTCTAAATAGCATATCTAAAATGGTTTACAGTTCTGTATAACAACTTTGGTAGTTCATGGGAGATAATTCTTAATTCTCACTCCTTTCATTTATTTTATACTGAACAATAATGATTCTCTAATGCACATTTTAGTAGATTAAGGCGCTCCTTCTTCAATTTGACATCGTGACTTAGTTCTTAGGTACAGGTCATAGCAAGAATGCCTATGACAATGTTTTATCGACTTTCGATCACTTATTTCATAAAAAATGTCAAACAACTGAAAATCTGCCCATTGTTTCAATTGCACCCCTCCGTTCAACAATTGAAAACAAAAACATCGTTCATCGCTGATAGATATGCTCTTCATTACATATCCGGCTTATCACCTTTTACTGTCATTTGTAATCATTCCCGCAATTTTCATAATCTGATATTGGTTTGTTTTAAAATAACCCTGTTTTCCTGTTCATTAACAACACACGCAACAAATGTTTTATACTATCAAAAATATTTACAAATATAACATATAAAATATTTATATCGGTTGGGGTGACCCATGCTT
>JAUMHA010384341.1:0-12238 GCA_032359765.1 Saxidomus gigantea
CGTCAGTGACGTGATATCATTTTAAAATATCGGACGGGTGTTATCGGTCAGATTTAATGCTAGTTGCATGATAAATATAAAAGTTTGCCTTTAATTCTAAAGGTAAAGTTTCATATATACAATAATTGACACAGTTTTATGGCGATGCAAATAAACATTTTGCCACAGCCCCCGTATTATTGTTTGCGATTAAACGTGCATATCCGTATTACATTCTGGGACAATCGGCCATGAATGGTCTCGTCTAACATACAGAAATCGTCTATCATCCTGTGTAAATAAGCACGAATGTCAGCCCTTATTTTTTTCTTAAACTGCACATGTTGACGCCCCACAATCGCCACGCGAATATAGTTCATATTTTCCGATAATATTCCATAGAAGGCATTGTACAGTATTAGAAGAAGAAAAGCAATTTAATGCGAGCTTTCTAATTTCAAGTAAAAGTCTACCCCTAACTGAACTTTTCTTTTTTCAGGACCACCAAAGACACCAGAGCCACCACAGAAGATTGTAGAAACTGTTCGTTTCAACCCTAGTTTCTGTACATGTGGCGAACATAGTTGTGGGCCAAAATACAGGATGGAAAGAAGGGTTATATGGCCAAATAAAGAAAAGATCACAGACAGAGAAGAGCGAAGCAAGTACGTAGATGAAAATGATGATGTAGGTGACACGATCAACAGAAATATTGATATTCATAATGTCAAGAAGAATGGTAATGATATTGGTATTAGAGGCAGATACTATAAAAGCGGAGTTTGTATGAATAGCGATTGTTTGAGTGGTGATAAGAGAAATGGTACAGATAGCGATAAAGAGAAAGGTGACGTTAAAGACAGAACAGACAGTTGTTGTATTGGAGATTGCGATAAAGAAAGTACAGTTGACTTTAGTATTAGAGATGAAGATAAGAATGAGCACAGTAAAGACAATGGAAGTGTAAGATACAATAGTGAAGACAACGAATATGGTGATAGTGTTAGAGTCAATAATGAAGACGGCGCATACAGTAGTAATGTTGGAGGCAACTGTGGAAATGGCGCACATAATGGTAATATTGGAGATGATAGCGAATATGGCATAGATAGCAAAGTTGAGAGAGGTGACGCAAGGTACAACAAGAATAGCGACAGTTTAAAAGAAGATTACAGAGCCGACAGTAACGGTGGTAGTATTAGAGAAGATGGCTCAGATGGTATTTGCGTTAGAAATATTGATAGAGACGGTATCAATAGTGGTATGTTTAGAGGGAACGGTGAAGAAGGCAGTGCCAATGTTAGTGAAAGAATTGATAACGGAGTCGAAACAGATAGCGCCAGGGAGAGAAATAACGAAGGACACGACAGAGATAGCGATAGCGTAAGAAGTATTTGTAAAGAGGAGACTGGTAAAATAAAAGATGTATTGGAATCTTTCTCCGCAAGCAGCAGTAGTGATATTATTTTAAGTGGTGATGGTACTCGTGAAGATAGCAATATGTCCAGTTACATACACTGTCAGGATTTGGACGAAGAAATTTCATCTGCATTCGGAATCATGTCAATCTATTGTAACAGTGAACTACATAGTTGGTAAATACAATTCTTATCTACAATGTCAAAGTTTTTGTATACACACATGTCACTAAGAGCAGATAGTTAAAAAGATGTTTATCATTCATCTGTAAGTCTTTCACAGGTTTTGTTAATGTCAGCAAAACATATGAAAAACTCAAAGTTCACGAGGTAATCTAGTATATTCCTTCGAATATAAATTGTCTTAGTATATATAATGGCTTAATATCATAAAACAACTATCTTGTTGTGATATCTGTACATCTTTGATGCTAATTAGTTTAAATTAAGAACATAAGTATTCAATTTCAGGGTATGTTTAAAAGACGAAGCTAGAGATTAGACGGCGGAGTACATGTCCCTGATCAACAAACATATTCCAAAAAAGATTTTATAATAATATAAGTTCAGTTACACAAAATATTCTTCTCATGAAGAAAAGAATAAAAAAAATAAACGTTTCATACATGTATGTTATTTTTGTCTCTTTTGATCAATCACCTGTTTGAATGTTGTGCCATGATATGTGTTGCTTCCTGTTTGTGTGTACTATACCAAAATCGGTCCGTGGCAAATTGTGCTAAATTTGCCAGTAATGCAATACGGTAAAGATATGCGCTGTTCGAAACCCAGGAAATTAATACCAATAAGCCATTGGAAAAATAATGATGAACCAATCCACTTTAGAAATTCAGCGGGATAAGGTAAAAATGATACGAAGAAGCTTATCTCATAAGGGCTGGCGCGGTGGCGGAGTAGTTAACGCTCTGGACTACGAATCCGGGGGTCTCTGGTTCGAATCCCGGCCGGGGCACTGGAATTTTCAGAAACGCTTTTCAGTGTTTCCCGCCGGTCTTAAGATGAACTCGTTAGAAGCCCAGAGGTCTCACGTATATTGGTGCTAAACATCGGGCGTGTAAAATGAACCAATTGGTCTATTAATAAAAGAGCTAGGGTCTGCTTCCCAGATTCAATTGTATCTGCATCTGTGCGCCTGTTAGGAATCTTGGCAAGGGCTAGGACATTTTACAAAACATGTTGTTTTTAACCTTCACAAGACATGATTCTGTAAGGGAAATATAGTTTGTTACATCTGTGATATAGATCATTCAAGTAATACCATATATATTAGGTTTGCTTAAACAGACCTTGCTTGTTAGACTTTCCATGAATAACATGGCCATAAATCTTTTAATTGTCTTTTATTCTCTGGCTAAAGTCTCATGTTTATTCATAATACTGATGGTTCGAAAGTGAGATATTCCAACTATATACGGATTAGAGTAGATATTAAAAATAGCCCGTATATATGTCTTCAACAGCCTGGTTTTCACTCTTTAGTATAAACTTCGCAATAGTAAAATCATAAAGCTGGATGTCCAATTACCTTATAAAAATTAGATTAACAAATATTTCTCTATATTAGTTTTTATGTTGAAACAGTAACAGTAATTATAAAATAAATAATTTTGGAATAAAATGTCCTCCCTTTAATATCGTTGGGCGTTCACTACATCGTCAAACGAAGTGTAGTGTATATTGAGTTACATGTAATTTGAGAATAATTGATTTTATACAGTATGGAAGTACAAATATAGCACTATATCACTTTTGATGACAGAACTTCATTAAAACTGTAAGGGAAATATAGTCTGTACATCTGTGATATAAATCATTCAAGTAATACCATATATATAAGGTTTGTTTAAACAGACCTTGCTTGTTAGACTTTTCTTGAATAACATGGCCATAAATTTATTAATTTTCTTTTATTCTCTGGCTTTAGTCTCATGTTTATTCATAATAATGGTGGTTCGAAAGTGAGATTGCAGAATTTTGAGAAAGGCTTATAATTATCACATACCCATCCAAATATACAAATCAATGTGCTGCGATGGCGAAAATAATAACCTTCCAAAAATATAAATTACAACCGTAAAAAGTGGTTCTCGCCTTTGCTTAACAGACACAGTTTGGACTTTCCCCAGCCGGATTTTTTTGTACTAAGCTATTGTCACGTGTACTGTAGCAGTGAGAGCGACGCAGCTACGCCCGCAGTTGTTTCGAAACGTTTCATATCATATAAAGACACCTTGGCTTTTAAAAACTTTGCATAAACAATTTATGGCATCGAAACAATTCAGGTCTGTGTTTATAGAAATATTGCCAACGCTTTTCTTTTAGTAATTTCTTTGTCCGTTTGTTTGTATGTTTTTGATTTTCTATCCTTTCACTCTATTGCATACAAGTAATTGCTAATTACTTCGGTGGAAATAGAATATATAAAACAACTAATTCGCCTATTGAATAACATTTTCCTTCGCTCTTCTTAGATACAACTAGTTTAAAATATTTCACGATGTTATCTCTAAGATTATAACGGCTTTTCTGTTATCAGATTCAGCATTTTAGCTGTTGATGCTTTTAAAAGTCTCACATTGAAGAGTTCAATTGAATCTTGATTTCCCCATAGAAATACATGTACATTTTTGTAAAGCATAATAAGGAAAACTTATTGGTATTGTTACACGACCGACTCTGTCAGAATGATTTACAACGTGGTTAAAAACAACCACGTTTTTCATAGTTGATTTCAATGCTGATTTACGAGGAATGGAGAACGTTTTGGAAAATTTACGGTTTACTGGTATGTAGTAAAAGCGCGTCTGAAATCAAAGCTGATTTAGACACTGTTTATCAAGAGACTGTCCTTCCTCATCACAGATTTGCTAAACGGGTACCTCTATTTAAAGGTCGAACAAAGGTTAAAAATGTGCACCTTGCAAGTCGACTTATATTGGCAACCTCTGACACTGTCACAAGATGCACGGTGGAAGGGATACGTGCCATGATATCAGGCTTAAATTCGTCAGTCGTCCTTTTTATTATAAAAAGGTTAAAGTTATGCAAGGTTTTTGCTCGTTGGATCCCCACCGCGCATCTATAGCACCTGGCAGAGCAATATATTGACATTTTGCCAAATCCAGCCCAATCTGATTAAAATCATCTTCTTAAAACGCAACGCTATGAGGCAGATCTTGAACCCTAGTCATATTGAATCCAGCCATGACAAATATCATTGTAACTTTTGGTTGAAGCCTTACATGTTGGAGTCATAGTTGGAAGCCGAACAAATAGTTCGAAGCGGGGTTATTTCCATGCCAAGCAGATCATATGATGTATACTACGTGATGAAACTATTTTTAGGACGGTTATACGAATTGGAGTACTGTATATAGTCTGTACTGCGTGCGCGCATTTACGAGACTGCTGTTAAATTGCTATATATAGAAGTGATATTTGTCTGTTATGGCGTTTGTTTCTGTTTTGTTCGTGCTTTTTTCCGACAAAATTTTACTAAGGAACCAAAAGACTATTGTCACGTATCTCCGATAGCGTATTCTCGTGTAGAAAAAATGTTTCCTAACGTAATCTGAATTTAAAATAGTTGTCGCTGTTTATATCCGTATTTGGTCAATGTTTATGCTCGACTTAGCATTGACACTCGCAGCAGATTAACACTCGCAGACAATCCTAAGTTTGTCAGACTACCTTGAAAAAAATAATTGAAAGCAATTTCAGACATTAGCTACTGTTACGGACCGCATTTTGTATTGAATAATTTATATAATGTATGTCATGATTAGTAGGTACATTTCCAAATTTGATTTGTTCGGCTGCGTTTCGACTGCTGTAGCTGATGTTGATTTTGCTTTTAGAAGTATTTTTGGAAATATGCTAACAACTAACCACTTCCGGTTTGAAAAAGACATCGGTGCAGGTAAATTTCTACATGAAAACTTTTAAGAATTTACTTTTTTATGACTTAACATACTCATTTAGTGTTTGTGTACTATCCGTGCCCGTGACTGATTAAACTGAATTTATACAATTCTGACTGACACTAGTTTGTTCAAACTAAACACCAGCTGTTTAGTACTACATTTTGAGCGCTGTATCATTGCAAATTTATTTTACAAATTTTCAATCTGAAACACAAGTTTGTGAGAATTGCAAATTCTTTTTCATTTCCTTGGCATTGGCCTCCATCTTTGTGTTCACATTTTAAGGTCTTGCACTAAAACAGTTAAGTCTCTTTGAGCTGAGCATTTTAAAGCTCAGTTAGTAGTTGAACAAAATTTCACAAAATAAATAATCGAAAAATTTAACGTATTAGTACGAAAGACCTGTGGTGACTTCGAACTTCGAACTTCAGACTTCACACCTCAAACGTCATACTTCGTATTTCAAACTTCAAACTTCATACTTCAAATTTCATACTTCAAACTTCATACTTCACACTTCAAACTCATATTTCAAATTTCAAACTTCACAATAATATTATTTTAAACTTCAAACTTCATATTTTACACTTCATACTTCCAACTTCATACTTCACACTTTAGACATTGATTTTATTTGATATGTGTATTAAGTATTTTATAAGAAGTGTGAAGTATGAAGTCGGAAGTCACCACCGGTCTTTCGTATTAAAACTGCCGCCAAGTGGCAAGGCTTTTAGAAACCATCAATTTTAGTCAGAATGTAGATTGATATTTGGAACTACGACATACAAACAACCACTTTGTTTCATAATTCCGCACTTTAAAATACGCCCTTCGGAACAGATGCATAAACAATTATTATAGATAATGAATTAGAGTCATATTTTCGTTAAAATCCTATATCATTATGATAATTCGTAACCACAGATGCTGGGGGTATGGACTCACCACCCAATCTTATACTTGTCCCATGTTGTTCGGAACTTATATATGTCCCGTACAACATGGGACAAGTATTAGATTGGGTTGCGAGTCCATAATGATAATGATAATAATAATAATAATATCTTTATTTTCAGAAGGTAACACATTTTAATATTTTACAGAAATTCTTAACAACATCAAATTTACAATGCGGCCTACTATAAACAAATCTAAAAAACAAAAAAGAAACAATGAGGTATCACATTTACACAATCACATACACGCATATAGTATATAATTGTGTTTAATTTGATTAACAAATATTTAAGAAACCTATACTTCATTCATATATTCGCCGACAGACACTCAACTCAAATCGTTAGTGCGTTTTAGTTGTTTATTTATTTGGCATGTATACAAATTGTAAATATAAAAAAATACTGCCAGCAAAATTATTGCTGGGATTTATCTAAAAAAAAGGGTTTACAGTTAACTTTAAAACCAAAAGCATCTGTGTTCGTATCCATTATTTCATTATATTGCTGTTTTAAGACTATTTTGATGTTCAATGTTTGTTGTAGTGGCATTAGAAAGCAATCCTTTAGAGACAGTCAGTGTAATAGTGACAATCCGATACAGTACCGCACAAAGGGAATGGTTTTTCAAGCTCGTAAATGGCATCAAGGTGTATTAGTAGAGGCCATTCAAAACACGACGACGTTTACATGATGCTATGATAAAAATAATAATAATAATAGTAATAATGACTTTATTTTCATATGTCCTTGTAAATAAAAAGAAAAAAAATACTACAGAATACATATACTCAAAAGTAATAAAAATCAAGCCAATTGATTATAAACTCATAATCAACAAGCACACTCTCATTGAAAGACGCTTAAATGAATATATATTATAAACATTGAAAATAAAGAACAAGTATAAAGGCGCATCTTTGAAATGAATAAATGAATTTATAAGCTTTGTTGTGGAGATTTTATCACGTTGTTTAGTAGATTTGATAACGTTGTTTGGTAGATCTTATGTTTAATGTTCTAAATTCCATTGGGATATCATTCCAAACTTTTATGCTATAGTATGAAAAAGAATCATGAAATAAGTGTGATATAGAACGCAGATTGTCCGAGTTATTTTTGCAAAAAGTTATTATTTGTGAGAAATAGTTTGGGGCCATACTATTTCATATCTTAAAAACACGTTTCACTTTTTTTTTTGCAGAATCATTGAAAAATATACTGTGCTATATACACGAGTATAGCATGCACTATAGAGCTAGGAGTGTTTCGTACAAATAACAGTAACTCTTGTCGGTTAGTCATCTTTTTGTCATTTAAGAACAAAAAGTTATTTAACATACATACTTCTAGGACTTCAAAAGTTTCATATACATGTACTATCTATAGATAAGCAAAAACTTGATATTTGAAATATTTGTTTTAATTCGCTCATACTTTCTGGTAGCAGACTTCAGTTCTAGGCTTTTCACACAACAATCGACTCTGCAACTTTCAAAACCACAACCGAAACACTGTAATCACAAACCTGAAACAAATGTAGTACATTTTTAGCATGATCATGTGTGACTCAATAAAAAAATGCCAGTAACTTCAGTCCAAAACCAAAGCCTTCATCCACCAGCTCAGTATTTTTTAGTTTCGAATATCGCGAAATCTGACGACAAAATAACACAGTTTACTAATGTTTACACTGCCACTGCAAAGTGTTCGCCACCGATAGAACCAACTGTAACACTGTTTCAGACTCTTTAAACACTCTAAATCAGGAAAGCAAGTTCAATGATATAAGGTATCCTTATTTCAAATCTCCTGATGTCCGTGTCAAAATGACACTAGCATTCCCGGCTAATTCTAGACAGACATATTTTCGTACTTGGCAGCCATAACGTCACTACTGCAAGGTCAATGTCACTGGTTTCACTTTCATCAAATCACTAAATCTCAATACTTGACAATGAAAATGCATATATACACGGTGGGGAATCACATGATCAAAATAATCTCTTAACAATATTACATCTATGCAATATGTTAGAAAATAATGAAAGCCGTTTAGCTGTAAATTAAAAATATAGCCTATCTTATGGCAACATAAAAGTATCATAGAACTACACAGATCTCAATCACAGTCATTTCCGATTGTGTTGAACACTTCAAAAATAAATTATGTCAGTTCTTGAAGTGCTCAGCACAATCGGAAGGGGACTATGATTGAGACCTGTGTAGTTCTATAATACTTTTATGTTGCCATAAGATAGGCTACATTTTACATTTACAGCTAAACGGCTTTCATTTTTTTCTAACCTTTTTCGGAGATCTACTTTTGTTTAGAGATTATTTTGATCACATGATTCCCCACTGTGATATAGCTTGTATTAATATTTTCAACCTAAACCATGCACTTGGATCTACATTTTACCTGTAATGTCTTAATTTGACTCTGACCAATTCGTCACTAACAGCCTAAAACCCCGTACTGCCTGCTTCTGCCCTACAATCATTGGAAGTTTTTTTGCGCGGTTATTTTTTTATTAAAAAGTACCGATCTTAGATATCACTGTGCACTTCACTAAAGGACGCTGGTTTGAATTTAGGGCAATTTATCTAAAATATTGAGTAACATAATAATTGGTGAATATTGTTTTAATTAAGTATGATATTTCTTTTTGAACTAAAATAAATAATATACTATGCAACAATGCTATTTATCCGCAATCAAATATTAATTGAAATTTATAACGATAATACAGTATTCAGGGAAATAAAGCCCTTGAGATCCATCATATAAACATTTAAAATACCATATAGGGTTTGTTTAAACAGGCATAGCTATTCAAATCTTCTAAATAATATGGCCGTAAATTTCTAAATTATGTTCTTGTCTGATATAAGTCATCATTAATTTTATTCATAAAACTAATGAATCGAAAGAGACATTGCAGAATTTCAAGAAAGGCTTATAATTAAGGCCGGAACTATGACATGTTCATCCTTATGTATACTTTTAAGTGCTCTTATATTGAATACTAGTATATAACCTTCATAAATAGAACTTTGAACAATATACGACTTTTCCGTATTCGGATTTTATCCTTATTTCTAACATGACTCACGATTTTGTCTCTATATACAAAGAGTAGAAAAAATTATGTTATATTAAACCATAAACAATGCGGGAACCGATATGCTGTAAACATGACGTCACATTGCATCGCATGACGTTAAATGAGCGTTCGCGTAGAAAATAAAGCTTTGCATTTATTCACCTTTTGTAATATCTGGTCATGTTAGAATCGAAATAACATCCTTTTCAGCGTTGTTATCGTCTAATAAACAATAATAAGTCGTACTGATGTGCAGTTATAAACCTTCGGCCTTCGTGGCTAATTACTGCGTATCAGTACTCCACATCATTGTTTATTAAACGACTAAAACCGCTGGAGCGGATGTTATTTCATAATTGAATACTGACAATGTACTATTGGCACGTACAACGGCGAGAGCTACGTTTACCACATACGTATTTCGGTATATTTTCTTGATGTCAATTTGCTCAAAACACTATCTGTTTTTATTCATAAAATTGCTTTAAAATGTCTATACAAGAAAAAACCGGACACGATTTATTTCTTTACATCTTTAAACTGAAAAGGTTAGCCTACCCTTTCTGTCCACGTACGCCCAGGAATTTCTATGGTGGTTGGTTTATGTCAATTCGTGTTTTCGTTTCTAAGCCATGAACACGTGGAACAGGAAAGGCCTACAAACAAAGGCTAATTTGTCGTGCAGTCTTCTTTCGAGGCAAAAATACGAAACATTTTAGACCGCATAATGGAACTTGATGGCAAAAGCAGGAAATAGTTTAAAGGCAAACATTTGTGGTCACCTCGTATGCAAATGTCTTGTCTGGCGTCACGTTATGTTCAGTGTGCTCCCCACGAAGGTATTAGACATTATTGTACGGCCAGACGCATTTGTCTTTTATTTTCTACTTTAGCCATGCGACGATCTCAACAAATTAAATATCTGTTGAGCCTTTCGTGACCACTGTCAGCAATATTACTACGATTTTATTAAGAGATTTGTAATAATGGTATATGAAGGATGCGCCCATTTTCTCTGAAAGGTATAAAATAACTATTTACTTTACCTGATAATCAGATAAACAATATAGTCAGCAATGAACATTCAATTGAAGTTTAATACAGAGATGGTGTATGGACTTGTTTGATAGCTGACACAAAATAATATTCTGGTAAGCGCAAATTAAGTTATAGAATTTTGGTGAGGGGGAGTTTCCTGCTATTGGAGAAGTTTTTAATTTCTTACTTAAACTTTCATATTTTGGAAATGATTGTTTCAGAATTAAGCCCCGGAAAAATGTGTGATTTCTTTGAGTTTTTATGTTAATCTATTTGTTTTGTATTTGATGTTTACAAATAAATAACATTTAATGATAACAAGAGAACTTTTATACTGTGTAAATTTTCAAGCAGTAAAATAAATTCATGTTGACAATTAAATATCAAACACTCAATGAAATAAAAGCTTTTAAGAATGTTGAAATGATTTACTGATACAGTCGCATTTTAAGAAAATTAATTTGACCTCGAAAATCCCCCACGAAATCGTGATTTTATCTAAACCCAACGCTGACAATGCGTATTTTTCTTAATAGCTTTCAGTTTCAAAAACAGACGACTTACCCTAGACTAATTAAATATTGTATTAGTCTTTCTTGACTACTGTGTGCAATATTGCTACTATTTTATGAAGAGATCTGTAATATGTACAATTTCAATTTTATATGAAGGAGACGCCCTTCTTTCTTGGTAAGGTATAAATATAGCTACTGTAGTTTCTTTACCTAATAGTCAGATCTACGATAAATTCAGTAATGAACGTCCGATTGCGGTTTGATGTAGAGATACTCTACGGAGTTGTTTGATACACACACAATACTATTCTGGTAAGCGCAAATTAAGTTATAGAATTTGGGTGAGGGCGACTTTCCTGCTATTGGAGAAGTTTTTCATTTCTTTATAAAAGAATGATATTATTTTTGAAACGATTGATTGTTAAGAAACAAGTGCCGGACAGAATGTTGCATTTCTTTGTTTAGCTTATCTTTTTGATGTTTAGCAAATGAACATCATTCGAAGCTTTGCCAGTGTTCGATTGTTATAAAAATAACATCACTGCACCAACGCAAAACCTGAAAATTAACACCTCTTAAATTATAGAAAATGCCCTCAAATCCTTCTTTCCTTATAAATGACGAAATGCAGGTTATTGTAGAGTTCATTATTGTCACACCAAAGTCCAACATTTCATTATGTTTTGTATATATTAGCTGTATGTAAGTTTAATTAATTTATGTTAGGTATATGACATAATTATCAGTAAAGATGGGTTGCCGAAGTGGTCTTCTACAATCTCCGAATTAGTTTTAATGTCTCTAACTGCCAACACCCTCAACTTATTCTACCGAAATCTTTCAAACAGCATGAGCAAATGCTGTGTCATTGGCGTATTAACTATTTCTTTGAAACTATTGATTTTAAAGGTTATCGGCGATTCAACATAATAATGCGGAGAGCATTGAAACAGATGGTTGCCGTAGTGATTGTAGTTGTTTCCATTTGTCATGCATGTTGTCAAGATACTGATGATGAAGAACTTCAACAAATATACCAAAATCTTCTGAATAGCGATGATGTGAATCTTGAATATCTAAAACATGAATATGCCAAAGTTTGCCCATACGAGGACAAATGCTCTGGCAATGTGTCAACCAACAAAAGTAGAACATATTTTGCGAGCTACATGTTTCCGTGTCCTGAATGCAGTTGCCGACAAGACTGTCATTTGAATGACGAATGTTGTCCGGATGTTATATATGGATATTTGAAATACGAATGTGTTGACGTAATAC
>JAUMHA010384374.1:1353-12236 GCA_032359765.1 Saxidomus gigantea
CTTCACTGTCTCTAGCAGTATGTCCTATGATCTCTATTTCTGTCTGTGCTACAATATTATTCAAGAATGTAGTCAGGGCATGGCTTCACTGTCTCTAGCAGTATGTCCTATGATCTCTATTTCTGTCTGTGCTACAATATTATTCAAGAATGTAGTCAGGACATGGCTTCACTGTCTCTAGCACTTGGATGAGAGATAGATATACTATAATGCTTTCGCTCAGATTTCTTTCTTTCTGTTGCTGTGAACAGGGGGGGGAGGGGGGGACCTTTTTAGAAAAATAATGCTTAAAGTTAATTCATGCAGTGCAGAAGAAACCCTTGGCTCTTAACTCTAAAAGGGGCCAGTGTAGTATTATGCTGGTTTAGTATTATACAAATTCTAAATGAGCCACATCTATGACATATAAGTTATTTGTTGGATACAAGTCTTTTCTTATATATTCAATTTTAGAAATCTTAATAACTCAGAGTTGTCAGAATTGGTTTTATATGACACACATAATAGTCTAAGGACTCTGCCCCACCATTTCTAAATAAAAAAAGATGACTGAAAACAAATGGGTCCTATATAACACACATAGAAACTAACATAAACCGCAGTGGACATGCAGACCTTCAGTTTATTTAGTACATATAAAACCCCTATGCTGAAAAAGAGTTGAGTCCCTGAAAGAGGTTCACTTGGTTGTACCATTACAACAGATTTCGTAAATATTAGATTTACTAACAGTAATTTGGTTAAATTTTGTTTTTAATAAAACAGTTCATTTTGTATGTTCACTTGACTGTTTCTTTTTCTGTTTTTGTTTTCTGTCATATCCATTTTGTGTATTAAAGATTCCAAACAAAAGTACACAGCATAATTTTTGTAATGGAAAATGTAATACAGTTTTCCAGTCAAAACACATTGAGAATTGTATTTGCTTTTGTTAATCGCTGTTTCATATAGTGTCTAATGATCATTTCTCCATGTATACAGATACACCTGTGTTAAAGATCACCAGTTTCTTTATTGGCAGCACTCACTGGGACAGGATGCTGACTCACAAGTTATCCTGTATAATGGTCATTGTGGAATAGAATTGACACAACTTTTACAGAACATGTCATTGACTGTGCAGTGTATTCCGATGCAAAGTTTTAATTTTTTTTTTCATAAACTTTAAAATTTGTTTTACAGTAAAACCTGTCTTATCCCACACCCTTTGGGACCACTTGGTCATGCCAGATGAAGCAGGTTGCCAGTTAAAACAAGGGATTCCATTTTATGCTACTGGGACCAAAGGGCTGTACCGGATAAGGCAGTTTTCTGTTAAAACCAGATGCCGGATAAGATGGGGTTTACTGTATTCTGCCTTATACTTTAGATTTATGTATCGTAACACTTTATTTTTTTACAGACAGCAGAATGGTAAAACAGAAGCCTGTCAATCACCTAGGCCCCTGGATAACCTCAACTGTGTGGCCCCAGAAAAACAGGTATTTCTTCTTTTGAAGATGGAATTTTGTATTGAAATTTATTTTGATTTGTAGAATTTTTAACAGAGCTTTTTAATGTTCAAGAAAACTCAAATTTTATCTCACAGCAACAGGAATTGAAAGAAAATTAAAACTGACGCTTTATGAATTGACAGTACTGGTGAAGTACAGAAAGTTACTTTCAAAAGAATTCGTTTCGTCCAACTGGATGAAATTTTCACTTTCAATCAGATTGTTTGTTTTTTAACTTACACCTAATAATTATTTATCGTAGGTTAATACATTGACGATAAAAAAATCTTTCTTTTTGTAATACTCCAAAATTACGGCTTCCTCATAAACGCATGTATAATTCTTTTGACATGTAAGTAATTCAGATTGCATTATAATTGTCTAATGCCGCATGCCGGTATTAATTTTAGTGATGTTTTAGTGATGATGCTAATTTTATGTCTCAGCTTCTCAGTTTAGGTTAGGCAAAAAAAAAAATTATCTGTGTTTCGGGCAACCTGACACTACCTTGCGAATCCCCCCCCAAAAAAAAGAGAAAAAAAATTTGAAAAAAAAAAAAGTCTGTCCCTACCCTTCCTAGCATTCTTGGGACCTTTGCCCTAAACACAGGTATTTTTTTTGGGGGGGGGGCCTTATAACAATAATAAATCCTCAATTTGAAAAGTATGCTTAAATATTTACCTGGCACACATTAGAATTTTATCTTCACCACTGTTTTTCCAAAAAAAAAGGATGCCTTTTATGAATGTGATATAATTATTTTCGATTTAGCAATTTTGTTTTGGTCAAACAAAGGGTCAGATGCCGAAAAATCAATCACTGGTCTGATACATAATAATGATGACTGTGAGGTAAATATTGATATAAGACACTTTTCTGTAAGCCAGTATTCAAAGCTGACTAAAATTATCAGAAGAGTCCCTTCTAGCAGGAACCTTGTCTCTAATTGTAATAGTTTTCCCATAGCTGGTCATCTCTTGTATAAGTTTTCAACAGGTGAAATTGTTTTTTGCCCAAAAAAAAAAATTTGTACAAAATGACTTCTTTAATACCTTTTTTGTGAAGTGTATAACTGTAAACTGAGAAGTTGTGGCTACGTTGATGTTAGTTGCTTTATAAACGCATTCCAATTTACATATGTACAAACCATTACTGCATACAGATTTTACATGAAGCTAGAATACTATACTTATAATGCATACTGAATGGCAGTCCGTCTATCGCATTAACATACGATTAAATAATTCTATGTGAAATATATCAGCATATTTGTAATTGTCAAACTTGCAGCCGTCTGTCCCAAGTATCGTAGACAGAAAGAACTTTGACCCAAAGTTAGAGTTAGCTCTGCGGGTCCACAGCTTGAATGACTTGCTCACAACTAATGAGGCTCCACTAAGGGGTTATGCGTTGCCAAAAAGTATGCCCCCAAATCCAAACACCAATAATGTAAGATGGGTGTTGTTGGTGCATGTATAGATGTTACTTATTTAGTATACGATTTACAAGCTGTGAATGATTTTGTTGCTTTGATCAGAAAGTCAAGAACAAATCAAAACTTCAAACTGTTTAAAAAAGAAAATTAATATTTATGAGCATTTGTCCATTTTGATGTCAGAGATTTTACACTCAGTCTGTTGCTTGCAATGTGGACATTATGACTCAATTATTGTAAACTGGGTAATTTTCGTGTGACAAAATTTCTAGATTTATGAGCAGACAGATTTATATTATTTGTGAATTTTGAATTTTCGAAAGGAGAATTCTCTAGTACAAAAATGTAATAGTAAATCTATGTGAAATAATTATTTCACAAGATTTTATAATTAGCGAAATTAAAAAAATAGCCAAAATTCAATTATCATCAATATCAGATTCACATTTTAGTGAAAGGCAGCTGGTTATTTTTTTTATATTCTCAAAGTCAATGACAGTTTTTGAATTTTCAAATTAAAAGATTTTCAAAATCCAGCATAACATTAGTGAAGGTTTGGAATTACATTGTGAAAGTCTGAAAGACAAATGAAAGAGGAAATGTCTTAATCCAAGCAACAAAATCATTAACATGTTTGACCTCAGTCTCTATGCAGCATGTGGCTGTATAATGCAGATGGAACTGTAATAATTGATATTTTAGACATTTTATAAAGTAGCTGATGTCACTTCTGTCCTTGTGAACAGGAACGGAGGCATTGCAGTTGTGACAATCAAACTACTATCAAAACAATGAAAGTTTCAGATGAAAATTATGTCCTGAAAATGTATATCTAATTTAATATAAAAGGATCATGCAAGTTAAATACAACTTTCTTTCCAAATCAGATCGAGTTAATGACATAATTGAATAAGATTATAAACAGACAAGGTGTTGGTATAGCAACAGGTTCTTGTTCCAAGATATTCTTCTATTTTTATTTTATAAGAAGATACAACTTTGTGGCTGAGAAATTTGGGGTTTTGATAGATGTCATTCTTATTTACACCACACCCATTTAAAATTAATTATATTGCTGGGTGTATCATATGGATGTGTTGGAGGTGGGGTGGGGGGAGTAGCTGTCTTGTGTTTAACCCTAAACTTAGACAAAAAGCAATAAATTTACTGATGGTACACAGTCAAAAAGTGTCAAAATTGTAGAAATTGCTTCAAAACCTTGGAATAATTAGTATTTAAAAGGAGACTATAAATTGAGCAATTGGAAATGAGTGTTATTTTTACTGGTTACCTGTTATTTATTTCCAAAGACTTCATATTACTTTCCTGTTTTGTCAACGAATTCAAAAATTGTGTCCCAAACTATCTTAACAAGCTCAGTCTGTGATCTGAATTAAAGTTGTAGAATTGCTTGCATTGTCTTTTATTTACTTCAGTCAAGGTGATATTAACGTTCCATTTGCTCTACATACAGTTTTATCACCCTTAAACTTTGCTTTGAACAGCTCTTCACTGAATGTTTATTCTTCCCTGTGGCAGATGTTTTACTGAACTTTAAGTCTAAATCAGGAAACATTATGAATATGACTCTGTTAATACAATGTATTGTCATTTAAAATCAATATTTCATTGTTACGGCTATTAATGAGTCTCATTAGGTTAAACTTTTCTTTCATTTGTATTTAGTTACATGAAGATAGAATATTAATTATTTAAGAGAATAGATTGTTGACATATCGTTATGTAGTAAAATGAATTCTGAGTACATTATAATGGACAAATTTAATAATTTAAATTTAAACTGGTGGATAATTTTTGGGATCAATATAAGTTATCATAATTTATAATTTTCTAGGCCAGACAACGTATTGTGTATAGACAATGTGTAACAATATTCAAGTTTGGTAAGTGTAAAGTACACACTGCTGTTTCAGCAGCAGACGCACAATTGTATTTCATAAATTGGCAAGGCCGGGTATCATACGTCTTTTTATAATAAGGTGAAAGTTTGTCTAAGTAGTAATTGTATATTTTTTTTATTGATTGCTGCATGTATGTTTTGATGGTGAATGTTATTTCTGAGGATTGGTGGGTAAATGAGTATTTTATGTTGCTCATAAGTAAATGAAAAGGTGCATTGGATCATATCATATCAATTCTATAATACCATGTCTTATAGTTAGAGAATTCTCCATGTGATAATAGCAGACGTATCTTGAAGTCCTGTAATACGTGCTTCCAGTGCACATGTTATGTTGCTTAAATGATAATTTTATAAGATTTTCTATGTTAAAGCTCACATTAACACATCATATTCTTGCTATTAGACAATTGCACACAGAGTTATTGTTCTTTTTACGAAAATGTTCACTAACAGAGGGCAGGCTCAGAATTAAGTGATACAGACAGTGATGATGTCGTCAGTTTGGATCAACTCTCAACTTGTCCACTAAGCGCTGATGTGAAATTTCGACGAAAGTTTGAGTCTCATAATCTGCAGAAGTTCTTGAAAGAAGATCCTATGCTGAGTGCATTGAATCAGAAGCCAGAACTACAGCCCGGTACGCCAGAGAGGCAGAATCTCGCTACATCCACTCAGTTGTTCAACAGCAACTCCTTGTTAGTCTCCCAAAATGCTGTTGATGCTATGCTACGGGTGAATATGTGGAATCCTATTTTGTCAGTACCTGCAAATGGCGCTCGGAGAGATTTAAGTAGTCAGACCTATAAGAACCTGATGGCTCAGTTACCATTCCGTATGGTTGACGAGCATATTAAACCTTACAGATCAGTAGATAGCGATGTTAAAACATCGTATCATGAAAAAATGGATTACTTCAACCCAATGAAAAAAGTGCGCCTGAGTATCACAAGGCTTGATAATGCAGTTAGCTTTTGTAGAACTCAGGTGCAAAATCTAAAGAAAGATTCTGGTGAAAAAAGGTCAGTATCAAGGGGAACTAACTCTTCATCAACATTAAATGCAAAGGGAGAAAACACTATTGAACAGATGTCTGTAAAGCTGAAGCCTCCTGTATTCGATCCATTTTTAGGCAAACTGACAAAGCCTACAAAATTTGAACAGAAGCTGAACTTACCAGTACCGCATGTTAAGATTCTTGAAAGTATTCCATTGGATAAAATTATGAGGAGTAGTGTCTCAGCAGGTTCTCCAAGTGTTCCGTTTAATAATACCTCTGCGTCTTCAACACGCCCATCTACCAGTAAGCAGGTTATATGTAATGACCATCATGTTATGAAATACAATGCAGATAATGTTGTAGAAACCATTCCAACAGATAATATGCCAAAATTAGATCATTTACCTCAAGAACAACATAATGGAGTGAATTCAGCCACAAGTAATCAAATGAAACAAAAGAATGTGGTACAAGATAAAATCAGTGAATTAGAAGATGGATTAAAAACATGTGACTCAAACAAAATCAAAACTTCTACGTTAGAAAATCTTACATCTGAAGAGATGAAGTCAAATGATACAGGTAAAGACAAACTCCCCCATGCAGAAG
Organism: Saxidomus gigantea; assembly: GCA_032359765.1. Classification (NCBI taxonomy): domain Eukaryota; kingdom Metazoa; phylum Mollusca; class Bivalvia; order Venerida; family Veneridae; genus Saxidomus; species Saxidomus gigantea. Next base: position 7,812 of record JAUMHA010384374.1, read on the forward strand.
CAGAAAACAAGGAGGTGAGCAGAAACACTTCTAAAGGTGGTGATAACAGTAACACATCTATTGAAGGGTTAACAGGCATGAAAATGAACATTGATAAGAAAAGAAATGCAAAATTAGATAACAACGAGAGTAACTATCAAAAAGTGTCTGGAAGGAAACTAAAGAAACCAGCAGTTGCCAGTGGGGTAGGAGTGATCTTTTTGTTATTTCCCAGCGTTTTCCCTGTACCAAACACAATGACAATCTGTGTGGACTATCATTTATCAGTACTATTAGAGTTTATATTGATGTCACTTACAGTCTGTGTGTCTTAATTGACTAGTCCTGTTTCAGATTTTATCTCATGTTTCTGGCAGCCAACATTCTGTAAGGCCTGGATCTGAAGAAGCTTTCTAGATGGTGATCATGGTGACTGTTCTGCTGACATATTTTTATATCAACCAATTATGTGATTGTCATCAAACTTCTACAAGAGTAGAAGTGCATGAATAGTTTTGTTTGTGGATTTGTAAAGTTTTAGTGGATTCGTTAAATGTCTTTTAGTTTGTGGATAGGCAACATTTTGCAAATGAAAAACTTTCTGTGTGCAAGTAATATGAACAGAAAACTCCTACTGTATAGTTATTGAAATTCTGTAAAATTTTCACTGTATAGTTAATAAATTCTGTTAAATTTCCACTGTAAGTTATAAATTCTGTAAAATTTCTACTGTATAGTTATAAATTCTGTAAACTCTTTTAAAGAAAAAGTCTTGAAAGCATAATAATGAATTACTGAAAGAGATTCTCTCTTCTATCAGAATGCACATCCTCTGATAACAGTCACATGAGTTTATTTCCACACAATGTTTAACAAAGTTTGCAGCCTATATTTGCCATATTTGGATTCAAAGTTTTGTTAATAAATACTTAAGTTAAATGACGTACTTTATATTGATTGATATTGCTTTAAATTGATGTCATCAGCAGAACTCCAAAATGTGTTCATAATCAACTGAAAAGTCCTCTGAGATCTGTAATAATTTGGGTGTTCATATTGTTAGCCAAATGCAGAAATAGGTTGCAACAGCATGCTCATATAAATGTATATATAGTTATTTCAGTAATTTTGTTTAAATCACTTCTGGTGACTGGTTTGCACAGTGTCACAAAGTATCACACATGTTTTCTTCAATCACATTTTTTTAACTAACAAAGTTTTTATGGTTTTGATCCAGTTTGTTGATATATATGTTAGGTCATTTTGCAATTAGAAATACATGATGGTAACACAATGATCTCTGTGGTAGAAAATTGTAATTGTTTTCTATCTGAACTATGTAAGAACAAGTTCTATATTGTTAATATGTAAATAATTTGTTTTTCTTCATGTTGTATAGAAACTGGTATATTTACACAATACAGTATGATGTATCCTTGTTGTATTAATTGAAAGTTAATTGACATTTAATTGAAAGTTAATTGACAGTTAATTGATAGTTGATTGCTTAATTTCCTGGGTACCTTACAGATGTGGTTTGATGCAAGCGGACGTGCGTACGTGAGCCTCGCAACGCGGTATGACCCTGTTAGAAAGTACTGAAACATATTGTGTTAATGAAAGGTACATAAACATGGAATGCGACAGTTTGATATATAATCACTGAACTTTCAGATCTAATACTTAATCCCATATATAATCTTGTTACTGATTTCTTCTTACTTACACGTGAGATGGTGCTTGGTTTCACCGAGTTGTAATCCTTTTGACGTAGAAAGATTTGTATGCATCTACAATAACAAAATGCATCTTGCTTCACATACTAACTGTGTAGTTTATTCTGACATATAAATGCATGCAATTGTGAGTAGGCATGACTTGGTCTAGTATTGTTGAACTGGCTTCTGTACTATGCATTTCTTCCATACAGCTTTTTCATTCTTTAACTTTGCTGCAGATTGACATATCTCAATCGAGAGTGAATAAATTAGAACATACCGGTAAAAAATGACATATAACAGAAGTGTTTGCTTTATAAATGAGCATGTTTCACAGTGTATTCAATTTAGTGTCAAGAATTGATGTAGAGTTCCTTTGGAAATATTTTTAAAGCTGTGCATGCATTAGTGTACACAGAATTAAGTTCTGCATGGATTGTCCATCTTAGTCCTTTACAGAACCATTGTAATAATTTGTTTCCTTTTTGGTCTGAAATTCATGTCGGGTAAACAAAAAGTTAGGACCAGTCGAAGAACATCTGAAATTGCCAAAGCTGTTCTATACTATACCTAGTGTAGTTGTAACTTCTATATGTAGAGTTGAATATGTGCAAGCAACCATCTATGTATTGAGTAACCACGGTCTCTAAGGCTCCCAGTACTGGTCTATCCTAGACAGTAAATGGAAGGCCTTACCTTGCTATACATGTATTTCTAAAATGGACTTGGCAATTAGTAAAATTCTTTCAATTAGGACAGTACCATTAAATGGTCAAAGGGGGGATGCTCTTACTATCATGATCAGACTGCAAAGATGTGCAGATTTATTATGCTCTGCACTAATGGCAAAAGCAAACCTTTTAGTCACATTGAAAGGGTTCAAGGATATATGCATGTACTAAGGTCATTTTTCTTGTGTCCATAGACTGGTTGCTTAAATATTCAGCTTTATATACATTTTCAAATACTCATGCTAGTTTGTCATTAAAATCTGGTACTGTTATTCTGGTTTCAGTACATTCTTATATGATTAATTTGACTTCATCATGCAAGGCTATATGAAATAGCTATTGTCATAATATTAGCTGTTCATTTTTCAGATCACACGTCATGCAAAATTTAATGAAATATAGCTATTATTATAATATATCAACAGTTCTTTTTTAAAAACCAAATCAAGAGTAATATGATATTGTAAAGTGTTTACTGTAAAAGGATCTTAAGGTTGGAAAACAGATTAACAGATTTACCCATTCATGTCGAGAAAAGCAGAAAATTTCCCATGTCACTCAAGTAAACAGATTTATATTATAAAGTTAGAAGGATTTTAACAGTTTGAGTGTATAATATGTCTCTTTGACGATTAACTATGTCTGTGCAGTTAAAAAGCTTTATTAGTAGATTAATTTTCTAATATTTAAGTTATGCGTAATAAGGCATTTTCTTGTGGAACCTTTATACTGTCGATTAAACTTGAGAGTGACGATCACTGGCTGGAACAAGCTTCGGCGGTGTTTGTTGGATGAACTGTACCTTTTTCTTAATTCTCAGGGCTAAATTTAAAATAGTCTTTTGTACTGGTCTTTAACAACTTTGACTGTACATCTATAGTAATATTGCAAGAAGCATAGCTTAGCAGACAGACTGTTGAAAGACAGAGCTATACCAGCAGTCACAATAATCACCTGTGAACTTATTTCCTAGTGAGCCTTGCATGAAATATTGATATTAATTCTAACAGTCACAAAGTGTTGTTGAGGGCCCCACCTCCTTAACAGTAAATAAATCTAAGGCCAAACAAGTATATATGCGTGTTTCCAGTCTCCCGACCAATCTTAACTTTTTACTGCCAACCGTAAACTTTTTCAAGTGTTACAGAGCAAAATCTTAAATTGTTTGGCAAAGAAACTGAAAACACAAATATTTATTGTTTGGCCTAACCTAACCGAAACATGGACTATATTAGAACAAAATTTGCTTCAACTTACAGTTTTTCATAGGAAAAATGTTTTGTTTCATCAATAAAGACATTGTAACGATACAGCAAAATGTTTTTTTGGAACTCAGATATTTGACCATCAAAATTCCAACAGTTATAACGAATATGAGAATTATCATTGTAGATCTGTCAACTTGAGATTTTATTATGCCCCCGAAGAGTGGCATATTAAAATCACCGTCTGTTCGTCCGTCTGTGCATCCCCACTTACAAATTCGTGTCCGGACTGTAACTTTTGTCATGCATTGAGGGATTTTAAAATAACTTTGCACAAATGTCAAGCACATCCAGAGGACGTGTCGCTTGCAAGACCCACATCCCTAGCTCAAAGGTCAACGTCACACTTGGAGTTTGAAGGTAATGGAGTCCTGTATATATGCACACATTTGTGTACGGACTGTAACTTTGTCATGCATTAAAGGATTTTAAAATAACTTGGCACAAATGTCTAGCACATCAAGATGACGGTCGCGTGCAAGACCCACATCCCTAGCTCAAAGGTCAAGGTCACACTTGGAGTTTGAAGGTTATGGAATCCTCTACAAATGTATATATGCACACATTCGTATATACTGTAACTTTGTCATGCATTGAAGGATTTTAAAATAACTTGGCATTAATATCTAGCCCATCAAGACAATGTGTCGTATGGAAGACCCACGTCTCTACCTCAAAGGTCAAGGTCACACTTAGAGTTTGAAGGTAATGGAATCCTGTATATATGCACAC
>JAUMHA010384385.1:0-12235 GCA_032359765.1 Saxidomus gigantea
TAGATATTTGGTGTGTAACATTGTCTAGTTGACCTTTACAAACTTTGTTCAAATCTTGCCCTTTGGATCAATATTGACCCCGCCCAGTGAGGGGGTGCACTTGTTTTACATAGGCTAATATAGAAAAACCTTTCAAATTCTTCTTCTGCAAACCACAAGATATAGAGCTTAGGTATTTGGTAAATAACATTGTCTTGTGGACCTCCTCTACTAAGTTTGTTGATACCATGCCCCTGGGGTCAAAATTGACCAGACCCAGGGGGGCACTGGTTTCCATATAGACTTATATAGGAAAAACTTTTAAAATCTTTTTTTTCTCAGAAAGCACATGGCCTAGAGCTTACATAATTATGTAGTATGCAGCATTGTTTAGTAGACTTCTACTAAGATTGTTCATTACTGGCCCTCACTGGTTCCCATTGACGTACATTGGAATAATTAAAAAAAATAATTTAGAAACGACATGGCATAGAGCTTAGATAATTTAGTATTCAGCATAGGGTTGTGGACCTTTATCAAGCTTGTAAAAGTTTTGCCCCTGTCGTCAATATTGCCCCCTACCGGGGGTCACTTGTTTTACATAAAATTATATAGGAAACAAATTAAAAATCGTCTCTTCTCAAGAACCACATGGTATGGAGTTTAGATATTTGGTACATAACATTGTAGTGGACCTCTATCTTTATTTAGATCACGGACATGGGGTCAAAACTGACCAAGCCCTGGGGGTCCTTGCCTTAAATTAATTATTGGAAAAATCTTACTTCCACGGATTCCCTATAGCAACAAGCGAATTACCTAGCAACCACTGATTTCCTCAGCAACCACTGACTTTCCCTAGGAACAAGAGACTTCCTGAACAATCATTGATTTCCTTAACAACAACTTAGTTCACCAGCAACCAGTTAGTTCCCTTGTAACCAATGACTTTCTAAGCAACCAATTATTTCCTTAGCAACCAGTGACTTCACCTAATTACTAGTGCCTTCTTAAGCAATCTGTGAATTCCTAAGGAGTAATTAAGTCCCTAACAATCAATGAGTTCCACTAGCAACCAGTGACTTCCTTAACAACCAGTTATTTTCCCCAGGAACAGGTAACTTTCTTAGCAACCATTGACTTCCTTAACAACAACTTGGTCCCCTACCATCCAATGACTTCCATTGCAACCAGTGAGTTTCTCTTGCAACAAATGCCTTCCTCAGCAATCAGTCACCTCCTTAACAACAACTTAGTCCCCTAGCAACCAGTGAGTTCTCCTAGACACCAGTTACTTCCTTATCAACATCTTAGTCCTCTAGGAACAAGTGAGTTCCTTAGCTAGCAACCAGTGACTTCCTTAGCAACTATTGGCTGGCTTCCTCGTGCCACCAGTGACTTCTTTAGCAACCATTGACAAACTTAGCAAATAGCAACTTTTGACTTCTTTGACAATCACTGACTTCCAATATAGACAAGTTTCATGTTCTTTAAACATCTATTTGGCTTTTTTTTGTGAAAACACTTTCTAGTATTATACGTAATTATACAAAAGAAACAAAAATGATAAAACAATAGCAGTAACATCAAAAGCTTTATTCGAATACATTTAAGGAAAATATTCATAATCTCAATAATAACAGTTTAACAAAATGTTGATACGTGTAGACCGTATACTAACGTATAAACGCGCCCTTACCAGGTCTGGAGACGGCATATATATACAGCATTCCATATATCAATATTGTTTAATCCAGTGGAGAATAGAAAACACAACACATACGATTAAACAGCGCTTAGTTTGCCTTTTGGGTCTGGCATAATCGTCACCAGGGTCAACAATTTTGAAAAAAAATATTACTATTAGTATTTTTTCTTTTACATTTTCGGTCTGGGTTAATCACCCCCGGGTCAAACATGTTACATCCCTGTGGGCGTTTAAACAGGGGAATACGGTATATGTGAAAAAGTCTTGTAAAAGAACAATACATGTTTTAGCTATACTAGACATGACAGAATAACTGTGCCTTTGACACGTCAAAACGCATTTTATCAATGCAATAAGTTGTTTGTTCTTTTTCTAAATTTTTGTTTGATTGCCAACGTTCATTTCAATACACAGCATGAACTAAAACTGTAATTACTTAGAACTTGATAATATATTGTTAAGTTCAGGATGATACAGAATATGTGACACTATTTCAATCTCGTGTAACTTTTTCTGTTGTGTTTTCTTAAAAAATAGAACAGCATTTCAAACAACAAATCTAAAAGTGTTATTTATACAAAAATTGATATTAATTGTAAACATATCCTTCAAATAACTCAGTCATCAATATGAACAACACGTGTCATATACGACGTCCAATTTGTGATATAACGACTTTGAGTCTCTTTTACAACTTTTCAATATCACGTCCATGCCGGCGGTCCTCAACAGATTCAGTCTGTTTAAATCTATTCACAAGCTGTATATTTTAAGTTAAGTGAGTAAAGAATTTTTGTACATCTGTTCTGCAGGGTTCTTATAACAGTAACCGGTGTATAACTTTCAAAATAAACTTGAACTATTTCTGCAGACTTCTGCTTTGACATCGCTATATTGAATAAACCACATTATTTAAATGACGCCACGCTTTCAAAATAAAATCAACGTTTTCCCGTTCTTTTGAAGGCATTAAAAACTTTAACATCTCCTGATTTTTATGGTAAATTAATTTGGCAAGTCGATCAAATGTTTGCAATTTTAGATAAAAAATCAAAATAGTATCATATACGGATCACTCCGTATCATATGCCCGTGAAGTGACATGTGGTACATTTTTTTATTTCGTAATTACGAAATAAGATTTTGTAAAAACGAAATAAGATTTCGTAAAAACGAAATAAGATTTCGTAAAAACGAAAAAAGATTTCGTTAAAACGAAATAAGATTTCGTTTTTACGAAATAAGATTGCGTAAAAACGAAATAACATTCCGTAAAAACGAAATCTTATTTCGTAAAAATGAAATGTATTTCGTAATAACGAAATAATATTTGGTTTTTACGAAATCTTATTTCGTTTTAACGAAATCTTTTTTCGTTTTTACGTAATATATTTATTTTTTTATATTGTTTTTACGAAATCATATTTCGTTTTTACGAAATAGAAAAATGTATCACATGTCACTTCACGGGCACCGTAAAAACCTAAGTGCACACACACTTTCTTTTGCAACAGAGTACACATTGGGAATACTCAAACTAGCTGCAATGACTTTGTTGACTGATAACTAAAACATTTCTTTGTCACTCTATGAACATTTAAACGATAACTCCAATACTACCTTTTGCTTTTACAAATTTTCGTTTCACAAAATGTTGATACATGTATAATATATGATATGTCTTGTAAAAGAACAATATGTTTTATAGTAGTTTTTTTACTGCAACTGTTGGCTTGAGAACATTTATCCACTATTTTTGCATTTCTGTCTCTTTTTGTATCTCGGAAATCAATTAATGTTTTTTACCGTATACATTTTAGTCTTATTAACGATCATGACAGGAAACGTACATTTTACTCCGTAGTTTATAACTGAATTTATGATTAAAGTGCCGGGTCCAGAACTAATAAATACCTGTCAATGTCAATACCTCTAACGCAGTACGTTTGTTTTGTTTTTTTTTGAATATCTAATTTGTTTTTAAATTTACTGTACACAATGTAGCAACGTAACAAAGTTGAGTAGTCTGTGATGAAACGATTTTATAAAAACGAAAATCAAGGAAATGTAATGAAACATTTCGAGTGCTACAGTTCAAATAATTATTTAAAGATAACAGCTTCGTATTCTTCAAGCCTTACTCGACTATTTAATGAAAAACGTACAAACTAATCATCAGATAAGATACAAAAATGATTATCAGCAGCAGCAACAACAAATAATATATATGTACATAGGAACACAGACATAAATAAATAGGAACAAAGTGTGTACTTCGAGACACATGCATGTCTATGAACTTCATTTATATTAAAGTCAATGTTGAATGGATATTGATTTTTCGTGTCACTTTTACAGGTGGTCAATGTTATCATTTTTACAAAACAGTTCAGTTTATAGTGAGGCCCATTTAAACGCTTTTGAATGAAGAGGATATGAAAAATTTATTGACAACCTCAAAAATAAGATTTAATGACTTTTAACTCTTTGACAAAAGGTCATGTAAGGGTACAATATAGTTGTTACAATATAACCAAAAGCCGAGACTCCTTTAATACATCTATAAAAAAAGAGGGTAATGATGGCCCTATATCGTTTACCTAAGTACCCCTTACTAATATACAAGGCCAACAACAATGTGGCAAAAAACAAAGTGACAGTACAACATTGACAATTTTTCAAGTCCATGTTAAGACTTCGTGTTGTTTGAACTGTCACAAACGCGTCAACTCCAAGACCATCGTTGAAAAAATGCAAAAAACCAAAGTTGAATATGCTAAGTTTTCACACAGTGTGTCTTTCTGCTGTAACTGCATCCATAAATAAGCCTGGTCGACATCTTACTGTCATACACATTCCATCTACATTTAATTAGGATTAATGCAGAAATGGGGGTGCTATAGTGTGTAAACATAGTTAAATATGGTATGATTTCCCACAGCAAGGCTCAAATGTTGGTCTGATTAGACCCATAATGGAACTTGGACAAGATCATACTGTCATACACATTCTGTTTAATATGATAAGGATTAAAGCAAGAATGAAGGTTCTAGAGTGAAAACATAGTTCTATATGGCAAGTTTTCATACAGCTTGGCCCAATTTTTGACGTATCGGAACAATTTCAGGTAGTCACCGGTTTCTAACAAGAGTAGTTTAAAACTCTTACTTTACATATATAAGGAAAACTGGCACCGCCCCCTGGCGGCGGTATCTTTTAATGGATCGGAATAATTTGAAGGAATTACGTAGAAGGTCACTGAAGGAACATAACTGGTTTCTGACAAGTAAATTTTTTAAATTTTTTTTCATTCCGGTTGCCATGACAACTATATTTTTGCATGGTTCAATTCAGTTCGAAGGAATCTGATAGAGAACCATGTAAGGATGATTGCTATAATGTTTGGAAACAATCGACTCAGCAGTGTCAGTAGAAAAGTTATTTGAAGGGAAAAGTTTACAACATACGATGACGGACGACGGACAAAGTACCACTACAGTAGCTCACATTGAGCACTTTGTACTCATCTAAAAGTGCAAACAAAAGCGACACTTGACTGGTTACAACTGCCAAAAGTGCACACAAAAGCGACACTTGATTGGTTACAACTGCTAAAAGTGCAAACAAAAGCAACACTCTTTTGATACAACTGCCAAAAGTGCAAACAAAGGCGACAATCGTTTGATACAACTGCCAAAAGTACAAACAAAGGCGACAATCGTTTGATACAACTGCCAAATGTACAAACAAAGGCGACAATTTTTTGATACAACTGCCAAAAGTGCAATCAAAAGCAACACTCCTTTGATACAACTGTAAAATGTGCAAACAAAGGCGACACTCGTTTGATACAACTGCCAAAAGTGCAAACAAAGGCGACAATCGTTTGAGACAACTACCAAAAGTGCAAAAAAAGAAGCAACACTCCTTTGATACAACTGCCAAAAGTGCAAACAAAAGCGAATCGTTTAATACATGTACAACTTTTTAATACTGTAACAACAATAAAAACATTTTCAAGACTTACAACATTCTCATACATGTACCTTAAAAATTCTTTCAAGAGATCACGTGACATTTGAAATCTAGTGAATGACTTTCGAAAGTTTCTTTTGTTTCATACAATAAGTCATCGGACTAGCGAAGTTACAGAATCAAATTTGATGCGACAAAGTTAGCAATATATTTGGTACAATTCAATTTAATTATGCTTTAAAGTCCAGCATCACTTTGAATTTTCTGATGTAGAAAAATGAATATACTGACATACTAATGATATAACCATATTCTTTTCACTCTAAAACAATGTTGATATATGCCTTTCTTTCGTATTCAAGTCATTCCTTCACGAAAAAGAGTTGCCAGAAAGCCTCTTATCTTTTGCAATATCATTGAAAAATATACTGTGATATATTTCTATCATGTACTGACGATTTAAAAAGCAGTGTAAGGAATGTTTTCGGAACAAAAAATGGTCATTTCCGCTGGTTAGACATCTTTCTTAGTAAAATATGATCTACATTGTAATTGTGCTCCTGGGACTTTAACTGCAGTAATAATAAAAATAATAAATTCTTTTTTTCACGAAGGTTAGACAATACATGTGTATACACATGCACACAAATTAAGCGTATGTACAAGGCCTTCAGACAGCAAAAGAAACAAGAACACAAGAAAATAAATATGTATCAATCATTTTAAAACATTCACCGACAAACACTCTGGGATTCATGAAATAGTATTTAACAATACAATTACACATGCAAATGGACTAATAGTAAACATTTAAAACATTTACAGACATTTATTATATACCTATAAATATTCTGTCAAAAATGCAGCCTTTATTCAACCATCAAATACGACCTGACAAGAAAAATCCGTATTGTACGTACATGCAATACGTACAGTGCCATTATTTGTAAGAGTGTATTCAATTGGTCCTAAATACATTTGACGTTAATAACGTCGCTTTTGACTGGGTCGTTACTACTTGTTTATACGATGACGTCAATAAAATAACGTCGCACACAACGCATACGGTATTTCGCGCTTAAAAGAGTTTTTCCTCAATTTTATGCTTAAAATGTCATTTTAATTTAGTTTATTCGCGCAGGTATATAATAAAAGGGTTATTAGTATAGTAATGTGATCCGTAAGCCGGATTGGCTCTCGTTGAGGTCGGATCATACTCGTGCTAGGCACTCGTGTGATCCGACGCATGACTCGAGCAAATCCGGCATTCTGGATCACGTTACTATACTTATAACCCTACTGTATTACCCATTCAACACATTAACATATAGATGAAAATTTCAAATTTAATAAAAATGTCTTTAAATAATATTTGAACGATTTCAATGAATTTATCTCTCCTATAATACAAGAGTAAAAAGTTCAAAATATGACTACTATGATAGGTAAACGTGTCCTTCATGTAATTTGTTTTGTGCTTTGGTTTTACAAGGTCACGTCGTCTTGTAGATCTTAAAACATACTTTTCATTGTATGATTTGACATATTATCAGGAAATAATTTATTCTTGCATTTAAAGACAATTATTGCTGTATGGAAAATACCCTTCTTAAAAGTCTACCAGTTAAGCTTTTGAAATAAATATATGGAATGCGCACTAAAGAACCTTTGTAGATTGATACGAGCTGTATGTTTATGTCGTCTAATAGTCTTATTTATATCACCTTTAGTATGAACGCATTTAGCCCATACAGAACAGCAATAATCAAAACCCGGAACAATGTATCCGTTATCAAATATTTTCTATATATCATCATTGAAATATAATTCAATTTGTTTTAACAACGCTATTTTCGCATTTACTTTCTTGCATACTGATGTGATTTGAATATCCTACTAAAGAGTATTATCAATATAAACGCCTAAAACCTTTTGAGACGTAACGTTTTCAATATGTTTACCGTTAGAGAAAGGTTTTTTTTTTTTTTAAACAAAAACACCCATGTAATGTGAGTATCCGACCACCATTCATTTGTCAAATTCACTTTAGACGCCGAATAAATGCATTGGTGCATCTATAGCATGGCATACATGTATAAATGCAAAGAAAGGACAATTGAAGTGTGCGTTCCCAGATTTGCAAAAGTAGTAATGCTAGAAAAAAAAAAGAAATACTTATCAACAGAAGTTCTACATTTTATAAAAACAAAAACAACAGTTTACTGTTAAACATAAAATCTATATACAAAAAGGGGCATCACTCTGTCAAATATGACCTTGACTTACACAATTTCGCGGCATCACAACCCTTTTGTCATAAGCAATACAATTGTAAAGTTCTTAAGAAATGGCAAAGTTATAGCCAACGTTAAGTTTTTGTGACGGACGGACTGACGGACAAAGCGATCCCTATGTATCTCCGAAATGGCGACACAATAAACGGATCAAGTTTCAAGTTTTATTTCTGATCAAGGTTTAGTAGAAGCATGTGATCATGCAAACAATTACGTTTGTTGTATACTAGCTATAACTATCGTGTGTAAGGTTGAGAAACAAATACACAATTTCGTATGTATTAGATATAGATTTTGTGCAATACCTACATGAAGGTATTGAAAAGTAGGGAGAATCAGTTGATGTATGAATGGAGATAAAATACTTATACAAGAGGAGGCAAGTTTTACCATGTTAGCTTTTGTTGTTGCTAAACATCACATCTCTCAAGTTAATAGAATGTGTATTTCTACAATAATACTTAGATAAATAGGTTTTCCTATCATCAAGAAAATAGGAACATTCAAATAAATATTAAATTCATCATCTTTACAGTAAGGACAGCGTCTTTGCCTTTTTTCCACATTTAAATATCTACCTTTTTCAATGGGCATTTATGATTTGGTGTTCTTAAACATGACTGATCAGTTTGACTGGACCGGTCTACCAGCCTTTTCTTAACAGCTAATTTAAAACCATTTATATAACTCTTTTTTTTCAACATAAAAATATAACAAACTGAAGTCATTTAATGTTGTTATCAAACACTAGCCACGGTGAATTAAGAACATTGTTACTATGCAAATTAAACATTGTTCTATATATCAAGTTACTTATCTTACTTTTTTATCAACTAACAATCTGCCTAAAAATGACAACTCTACATTTAATTTGATCCGAAATATTTGCAAGAATTATAACTTAAACATAAAAGTTTAAACTATTCATTCCAGTCATAATCGGTAAAAATAGCGTTTTAAAATATGTTGCGGTACCGTAAAACTTTAAATAATCTATTTAGAGTTGTTGTTGTACAATTAATTGATGGATAGCAATTTATTACATAAGGATTCTATGTTGATTATCTGTGTGTAAAATTAAATTACTTCAAAAGCATAAATAATAGAATATTTGCAAGCATTATTACTCAAACCTAAAAGTTTAAACTATACATTCCAGTCATCATCGGTAAAACCATGTTAAAATAAATTGCGGTACTGTAAAACATTCAATACTCTATGTAAAGTTGTTGTTGTACAATTAATGGATGGATAGCGATTTATTACAGAACGTCTCTATGCTTACTATTTTTGCTGATATTATGTATTTTTGTTATATATGTTCTTCTTTAATATTGTATCTATTTATCATTTCACGTGCCAACATTATTTATCTTTTGAGAATATATTCAGTGTCCCATTAAATTACACTGTAAATCGTTTAAACCTGATAAACTTCTACTTCGCAGAGTGTCAAGTAGGTGTGATAGTTGTGTATAATTTTCAAGAATTTTCCTGTGACAGGCTGTGTGCACGTGATCTTAGCTGGTGGAGAGGGCGACGCGGGGGGTCCAGCGAAGGTGGCGCAATCTGTCCCGATATTGTTGTCACAATCTGCCCTTGTTGTGGATATCAGCAGACGTAAGTTCTGGTTCCTAACATCTAGATTACATAAGATTATACATTTAAATTCATTGTTATACTCTCTAATACGAGAGGTGATTCGTGAATTTCAAAACACTTTGTAACTTGCACAGATATAACTAATACATGTAAACTGTACACGATTTTATCGTGTATGTGTCGCGTCGCCAAGAGTATAAACTATGTACAATGTACATGCATATATCGTGATTTCAACGACTTTAGAGAATGTTATAGGGAATCTGTCGAAGACTAAAATGTTATACAGAAACATTCAGAAAGAACTAAAGGGACAAGGCCATGACGTTTCTCCGTCAACAATACATAGCGTTAAGCATGCAATAGTCAGATCACGTAGTCCTGCCTCTGAAAAGCCAAGAAGAATGGGGTTTTCGAAGGCAACCAAGTAAGTCAACAAATTGTTCCATTGGTAAGGATGCCATGTGCATTAAAAGGGTCAATTCCCCAAACCAGAGGAAAGAAATGGCGAATATTTTAGCCATATCTCAGGCAACTATAAATAGAATAATCAAACGCATACTACAGGCCAACGTCGTAATAAGAATATTGTTACCACAGAGGAAGCTATGTTTTACCCCGGTGGAGCCATGGACGCGTTTGTTATATTCGTAAAGGGCATGCTGATGCTTTACGGCGCTTTACGGCGCAAAATCTACACTTTGACTGGCCTTAAACATGCTCTAAAGTACGAATGGCAGAAGGTAATTAATAAAACGATGTCGTGGCCAAAACATTATAGTCTTATCTACCGGTACAACCTCCATCATCTCAAATAAAAATCTATTAATTAATTGCAGTGAGTATTGAACGTTGTGCAGGAAATGCCATAATCAAGTGTTTCAATATCCATAAGTCACCTCTCGCATGCTGGTACTTATATCTTGTATTTGTCATGGGAAAACTGGAGGTGAATACTCTCTCACTCCATACACGTAAGTTAGTCCTCTTATTTGCTCGGCTCGGCTTATATCTGTTTTGATTTTTCTATGGTTATAAAATTAGATAGTGAGTATGACTGCATCATCTTTTGGCAATCTTGACGTGTAATTTAATTATCAGAGAAATGAGGAACTTCACCACATATAATCTGGTATACTTCTATAAAAAACAACGATAAAGTCAAAACGGTTCCAATCGATAAGACAAAGTTGTACATTTGTTTTTTTTGTTAGCTTGGAATTTTGGAATTTTTCTGACACGGCAGTTATTTTCTTTATTAAGCACTTATATCACGACGGCTTCAACTATACTATGTTTTGATCATTCTGTAAATAATACTCACTTAGGTCATCGACATTTCTGAAATAGATTATGACGTAATCCACCTCAGCAACATACTCAAATTCCATGGCCCAGTAGGAATAAGCCCCATTAGTATGGGCACAGTATAGATTCACTCCGTGATCGTTGTTGTCCCGGTTACCATCAATAGCATAGCTGGCTGCCAGGGGGCCGTTGACATGTGTAAATGTTGATTGTTGCCATGCCTGTACAGCTGGAATTATGCGGTCTGTAGATACATACTTTAAATGTTTACTAGTCTCAATAATTCGACTTCAAACGCAGACCCATTTTACATACAGCAAAAAATATAACGATATTCACCCGTCGAGTACAGTTATTTGGACAAAATGTTTACATGATTAACTCGGACAATGTATAAAGCTAAATTGCCGACTCTACTTAGTATATACTGAAAATTGCCACAAATCTTTCAACCGTTTCTAATTATTCGTTAATAACCCCTTCAAGTGGGAAATTGTCTGATGATGTAAAGGATAATTTAAATTATCAAAACGAGAAAAAGTCTGCTTTGGAAATACAATTTCTATACATTGTAGCCTGTTTTATTCTGTTCTGTTCTTTATCTTAGTCACGTGATTTTGTGTCCCTGGTATGATGGTAAACACCACGTTTTGCCAGTTTCATTGTATTTCGATAGGTCTTCAAAGTAAGTTGAATATTGATTAGATATTCATAATATTTAGTTAACTTTAAAGGTCCAATGCTAAGCCCCTGATGTGTATTTATTTTCAGCAAGTATTTTCATACTGTATCTAATAATTAGCTAAAGCATGCTACATAGTTCAGACTTTGGCAAGAATGAAGTTCCACTTTTGCAAGCATTTAACTTTTTACTGTTTCCAGCAACCCAAGTCTTTTTTAAATTACTATATATCTATGTAAAATAGTTTACTAAGGTGACATATTTCAAGATATATGTTGACCTTTGAAAATATTGACACTTCATTTTCTTTTATTTTGTATTATTAAGTAGAAAACAGAACAGAAAACGTTTATAAATTACAAAAACAAAATTAATGATATCTATGAAAGTACGCTGAGCTATAAGTACAGAATAAGATGAGTTATAATAACACCCGGTATGTGGCATTACATTGCTTAGTGATATCACCAT
Source organism: Saxidomus gigantea (assembly GCA_032359765.1). Classification (NCBI taxonomy): domain Eukaryota; kingdom Metazoa; phylum Mollusca; class Bivalvia; order Venerida; family Veneridae; genus Saxidomus; species Saxidomus gigantea. The sequence goes on from JAUMHA010384385.1 coordinate 12,020, forward strand.
ATGTTGCAGATTCGAATCCTCAATTTTACCCAGAAATAAATTTATCATTTTACAACACTTTTTTATACCCCCAAAACGAAGTTTAAGGGGGTATATAGGAGTCACCCGGTGGTTGGTCGGTCGGTCGGTCGGTCGGTCGGGCGGTCTGTTGCATTTTCCTTGTCCGGAGCATAACTTGAAAACAACTAGTTGGAATTCAATACAACTTCATACAAT
>JAUMHA010384407.1:0-10265 GCA_032359765.1 Saxidomus gigantea
AGTCAAGTAACTTTGGGTAAGGACCGATTTTACAAGGAGCCAAACCATTTCCTTGAGCCTCTCTCCCAGGTGTCATTTTGAATATCACTCATAATGAGAAATGGACGAGTTTGAGGAAATAAACAAAACTGAAGAGGTCTATATACCAAGGGTAGCTTTAAGAGACACACACAATCTTTTTTTGCCAAATTATTGATGTATTTTGTTCATTTAAGTTGTTTTTAAAGTTGAACTGTTCACATAATATGATATTGCTTGGTTACTAAGGTTAGTCACTACTACAATAACCTTCATACTTAATTACTATTTCACAATCTCTCAACATTACATTCATAATGGTGATACCTTACATAACTAGTCTACTTTATGTCGGCAATTAACATGACGCCAGGTGTCAATCAAGTGACTTCAGTCATGTCAATACCGATCAAAATTGCACTTCACCTTCCACAAATGCATTTGAAAAAGGTTTGAATGGATTTTTTTGTTACAAATATTTGGACATCAACAAAGGGGCGAAGTTATCCACCAATTGGCATCATGTTAATTATCTTGGCATTTTCAATACCATTTATACAGTCAAAAAACTTAACTTGCAAAACTGTATTTCATACTTGTGTATCTTTATCATGTCTATTTTCTAAACAGGTCACAGAAAATTCTTGTTTTCAAGATTAAAGGAATTTACCTGTACTGCTGTTAGATTTAATTTAGTACCACACAACTATATAATCCAGTTCAGAAATATTTCAACCTGTGTAACAACTCCTCCAATTCTTGACAAACACTAAACCATGTGATTCTGGTGAACATAACACTTAAAAGTTCAACTAAAATTAATAGATCAGACCCGGTAAGTAACAAATTTCAAAATCAGCAAAATTCAAACACACTACACATGTCTCATTTAGTTAATTACATGGCTGAGTAATCCGGACAGTACTATGACCAGCAGGCAGTAATTGACAAGCATGATCATTTATGTAATATTGGCCTAGTAAAATTCCCAGAGGGCTTGAAACATGTGAAATGGCCACACAAGTCTTACAATATTACAGCATAAGTTAGTATGTCTTAGTACAGAAACTTTTTTTTATAGAATCACCTTGCAGTATGTTTTATTACTATTTCAGAGGGAAGTGGTGACATTTAATCTTTATCATTTAGTTACCAAGTTATGACTGTGTCCATATCCAAAATGTGTGCATGTCCAAAGTGTGTTCTTGTCCAAAGTGTGTTCTTGTCTTAAGTGTGTCCTTGTCCAAAGTGTGTCCTTGATACTGTACTTTGATTATATTTGGTGGTGTTAAATTTTGTGTGTTTTCGGAATCCAAAATATTGGCGGTGTCAAAATTTGGTGCAGTTGAGTAAAACTGCCAACTTAAAACACCAGTTTAAGAATCTACACCATGTTGAGTCACGGGTGGAAATATTGTAGCTTAGACCCAAACACTGCATTTTAGGTAAAAATAGCCTTGAAGTATCACTTAGTCGTCAAGGCCAAAGTGCAAACCATTTTGAAACAGCAACTGATAGTTTCCCTAATTTTCATCATTTTTGCCAACCCCCCAAAAATCTCACACATTTCTAACCCTTAATTCTTCCCCTATAACTAGCATGTCAGCTCAAAATTACACAACAGACTTTTGAAGAAATGAATTTGTCAACTATTTCTTAGCCTTCAAGTTTTATTGCTATCCGCTTTAACAAGATTAATTATTTTCTTCGACATGTTTTCTAAGCACTGTTATGAAGTCATACTGTGTAAAGATTCTGCATACAGTCTTATTAAACAGTGTTGCAACAGATATAAAGATTGAGTGTTCTGAATATTAATCAGTATGGCTGTATAACAGTGTTAAGAAAACATGTCAAAGAAATATAATGAATCCTGAAGGGCCAGGATCGCTCTACTGGACTGACTAGACTGTTCTGGGTAAGTTTTATGAACATCTATTGGCAAATGTGTATAACAGTGTTAACATACCAAGGTTTGATAATTATTGGCTGTAGCAAAATTGGTTTTCCCACAGCATGGCTTAATAATTAATTTCAATACAGACAATCTACATGTTACAGGCAAGCTTCTAAGAAAGTCTTGTGAAAATCCATCTGACAATGTGACCTGTAGAGTATTATCAAGATTTACAATAATTGGCTGTAGCATGGTTGCTTTTTGCACAGCCTTTCTCATGTTCTACAGGAATCATCTACAGGTTGCAGGCAACCTCCTGAACAAGTTTTGTGAAAATCAATACAAGTCAAAGGGTGTTACCAAGGTTTTTACAATTACTGGCTGTAGCATGACTGGTTTTCGCACAGCAAAGAACAGAAGCTTCCACAAAAAGAGGCATTTTTCATATGTTACATACCAGGGCGGAGTACCTCCAGTTCATGATCTGTGTGGTAATGTATGTCCCCATTCATTGTACCATTTGCTTTGGAACCAATTCTGAAATAAAAACACATAAAATATTGTAACATATTGCTCACATGGGTATTATTGGCCATTATACATGGTCAACAACTGGGTCATAGAAAACAAAGTTTAAGTACAAGATTTTCAAAGTATTTCCATATAAAAGCAAGTCTATTCAAAATAACTGATTGCGACCCAAGGTGCATGCTTTGAACATACAAGAGAGAGGGAGAACCACACAATGCTACTCATCACATATTTATGTTCTACTTCCTTTACAGTTTCTGAAAAACAAAGGTTTTTAAAGTTTTACTACATAATTCATTAGCTCGAAGCAGACATTATGTCAAGGCATGCGCTTTGCCTCTCATAAATGTGGATTTTTTTTTTTTTATAGAGCAATTATTTTTTATTTTGGTGTTAGATTTTATTTTGAAGATAAACTTTTCTGTACATTAACTTGTGTATCATAGTTTGCTTACAGCTTCTGTCTATTGTAACTAAACAATAATACTTCGAAAAGTAGGCTCTAGATATATTGTATAAATTTTGAAAGTCCTGCATCCTGCACTTTCAACACTACAAACCTTTCTAGTTTTTCTAGCTCTACTTACAGCTGCCGTAAGTCTCCCGTCAGTTGCTGATAGTCTTAATGTTTCAACTTATTACCTCTCTAGCTATAATACTTATACAAATATATAGTGGCCCTTGGCATATGGTGGCCCTTGAATAGTTGAAGAACATCAAATTCTCTTTCAGTTTTATTGTAAGATGGTACACAGCCAGTTTATGTTAAAACCTCTTACCTCGTTAGTTCAAGTATAAGTTGATCTGTGGCGGCCTTTATTAACTGTTGAGCATCTTGATGTTCAAGTCCCTTGGTTTTCTGTCCATTTATACTCTCCACATAATCCCCAACCTGGATACCTTCACTGTATGCCTTACTATTTGGGTTGATCTGAAAGACAAGAATTCTATTACAGTCTAACCTGCATTAGCGGTCACCTGTATATAACATGACCCTGTCTGTAATGGTCAGTTTAAGGTGCGACGGCAGGAAATTACTCTATATGTAACCTGTTTATAGCGTGACCCTGTTTGACGCGGTCAGCGGCCACTTATTTTAGTCAAGAACTGATTATATAACGGCCAGTGACGGGTTTTGTACGAGAATTTTAAAACATACAGCGTAGAAGTATTAGCCTAAAGCTTTAAACAGCTGATTGAAACCGATTAAATGTGGATTATGATCATTGAAAATGTGTGAATAATACATAAATTTCAAAGGATTAGATCAATTAGGTGAAAAAACATTTTCTTTGCAAATTGGCCACACAGAACTCTATTATTACTTCTAACAATAGATCAAATTACTGACAGTTTACGGATTGCAGCTTCAACAAATCAGAAGATAACTCCTTTATGAAAGTTAACTAATGATATACATTTATATTGTTTCACATTAAAAACATTAATAAGTGTATTATATAAATTGATATGCCATAAACTACCGTAACTAGATATTGTCTTATTTTAACAAATTTTAATCAAATCCTTGTCAGTCTGGATATAGTGGTCACCTGTTTATAGTGGTCACTTTCGCCAAGTCCCCTTGCTGACCGCTATAGGCAGGTTAGACTGTATAAGGCAATGGTGTTTGTTTTGAAATTTAACAAACTTGTGATAAAAACCTCATCAAAGTTGTGCATATTGAGGTAGAAAATTGTACTTTGATTATGAATGAATGAATGAATGAATGAATGAATGAATGAATGAATAAATGATCGAATGAATGAATGTTTTGTATGAACATGCATCAAAAAAAGTAATATGCATGAATGTCCTAAAGTGTTGAAAACTATGTTCATTGCACCGACGTTTGGTGGGGGGTGGGGAACCGTTTGAGCAAATTTGGTTGTGGACCATCCAAGGAACAATGCTGTAAAGTTTGGTTGAAATCAGCTCAGTGTAGTTAAGGAGAAGATGTTGCTTGAATAATCATCAGGTCCATTGGAATACTAGAATGTTACTAAATGGGGGGTCACTGCTGAAATTCAACATAACAAGAAATTTGTTATTGACCCTATTTTTTATGGAGACTAACATAATTTCTGGAAAAATAATGATGGGTCAATGACTTAACTTTTTCGCAATATTAATCTGTAGTGATACACTATCAGATCAAGGTGTTACATGAGAATTAGCTAGAACTTTGGCTTGTAAATGTTTATGTATGAGGTGTATTTTTCAGAATAGGTGTCAATTTTTAATCTTTTCTAATGTAGGGATGAAAAATTAGAGATAATGGTATTTCTATCATCATCTGAATAAATATTACACTCCTTTTTATTACCCCACCCACTTCACTAAAATTCATTTTTTCAATTTTATTCCTATTGTGCCTAAGTAAGTTTACTACTGCATAATTGTTTTTTTCCAGTTAAGTCATCATTTTTTAAATATAACAAATGTAAATTTCCTAACGTGCAAAAATCCAAAACCTCACCAGAGACTGAATTAAGATGGCACAATATTTTATTTTCACATAAAATGTTGAAGACTGCTAAAATTGTAAAAGATTACTATTGTGATATTTGCATAATTATATGCACACTGTTTAAATCATATGTTACAGTCTGTTTCAGTTTTGCAGTTACTAAATTAATTAATTAATTAATTAATGGCACATGAACTGCCAAGGTCACAGAGTGCGTATTAAAATCTTTGTGTCAAAAATGTAATATGCATTAACGCTGTTAAGTCACAGTTGAACCTATGTTTATCGCACTGACATGCTGCCACCTCCTTGGTGCTTTGAGTCACAACTCGCATGGGGCTTTACCATGTCTGCAGCAATCTCAGTTCACCAAGCCCATTTAGTCACCTTTTACGATACCAGCAGGGTGCTACCCACGATGGTTGCAATTCTGGCATCTATGCACTAACCCCCAACTACAGGGGTACTGGAAACCTGAATGCTTGTACTTTAACTTTGTTAAGGTGAACAATACTTACTATAACATCTCAATAAAAGCTATAATCCTCTATATATCCAAATCAAGCAATCTTTTTAAAAGAAAACAATTTTATTGTTCCTCACACATTTAACAACCACAGGAACATGTTACTTTAGAACTATCTCAAATATAAAGAGTATAAATCCAAGCAAATTTCATGCATTTTATGCAATACGAAACAGAGAAAGATCAAGATCTCTGGACTGGCACACATGTATGTATGTCTGTTTTGTGTAAACCAGGTAACGAAAAATCAGAAAAAAACATGTGCACCACTTCAGTAGAGAATCACAATGTTTATGAAGAGAGAGATTCATGTAAATCAGGTAAATTTGTAATCAAGAAACTTCATCAGTTTTTAAGCAACATAAACAACAGTTTAACTGTGGTATGATTCGTGCACATTTTTGTGTGTTTCATGCACTAATGAATGCTTAAAATAAACATATTAATATCTCCTCTTTTACTATGTTTAGTGCAAAATTTTTATAAGTGCTAAAAGAACATTTGCAGCATTTTTAAAAAAGTGTACAAATAAAGTGACTTCATGAACAACATTTAAGACTGAATGGCCAACTGCTACCGACAAGGAATTAATACCTTTTTAGAACCTTTTATAAAGTTAAATGATTTATTTTGATTTCCTGTACAGACTTTCTGAATGTCTATATGCAAATACAGTTCATTAAGGACAATGTGATAGTGATGAAACATATATCATGTGTACACAAAAGTTAACAAGAGGGCCATGTTGGAATTATAAAGCTCACATAAGTTATCAATGCTCCAAAGGACAAAAGTAGGTCAAAGGGTCAAAACAAGGGATACTTTGGGTGGTCACAACACATGACAGACAAGGAATACACTGGGTGGTCACAACACATGACAGACAAGAGGATACACTGGGTGGTCACAGCACATGACAGACAAGGGATACATTGCGTGGTCACAACACATGGCAGACAAGGAATACACTGGGTGGTCACAACACATGACAGACAGGGGATACATTTGGTGGGCACAACACATGACAGACAAGAGATACATTGGGTGGTCACAACACATGACAGACAAGGGATACATTGGGTGGTCACAACAGTACACCTTGAGAATTTACTTATATGTAGACTAAAATATTCCCCATGGTACTCCCTTGTTTAACCTGTGACAAAACATGTTCCAGATGTACATCCTGGAAACAATTAACCTTTTCCTCATTCATTTTAAACAAGCACACCTGATGAAAATTACCAAAGGTTATCATTACAAACACTATACAAGTCATTTTCTGGTGCAAAGATTGAATTTCAGACATGACTGGTTGTACACAAACATAAAACATACTACCAATTTCTGGAAATGGGAGGCTGATTTTAAATCTGTCCAGAAAATTTGCAAGTTTCAGCCATTTTATGAGATAGAAGAGGTAATACATTATATTTCCCAACCATTGAGCTAGCTTGTGTGGCCACCTGTTATATTGTCCTCTCTGAGAATCCAGATTTTGAAAACTGCAATGGGGTAAAGGGATTTTCACAGTTATATTTAGTACCTGATAATGACAAATGTATCAGGACAAATTCTAGCAAGTGGGGGGGGGGGGGGGGGGGGGTTTTTGTTAATTTAGTAGAGATGCAATGAGGTGGTGAGGTGGTTACTCAGCTAGAGTGTCCACTTCATGTTATGGAAGGCCCAGAGTGGAATCCTGCTTAAGGCCAAGGATTTCCACGGTTACAATGATGCAGTTTCTATAACACAATGAGAAAAATTACAATTACAATAACTCATTATATCATATTTTAGCACATAAGTACATTGTATATTTTAAAGTAATGTTTCAGAATTAGCAATCATATTTTCATTATATATTATATCATTTTTGTAAGTAATTCAATCTCAATATATTGCGATACAAAATTTCTGGCAATACCTATCCCTAGTCATCTATCAGACACAACTAACCTAGAAACTAAGGATCCTAAGGCTAAACTGTTCTTAAAGCTATATAATACTGCTCAAAATAACCAGAGCAAGTACGCTCAAGAAAACGTGCTTAAAACACGAAAATGTTTAGAAAATTAAAAAGAAAATAAGTTATGCTCAACCATTTCTTTCATTAGTACATGCAAACACAAATTGATGGAAAATAATTCTATGACCCAATGGGTCAAAAAAGATTTTGTCATTTTTCGACTATGTTCAATAAGAATAAAACTGTTGTATATATTTATGTTATTTTATCTATGACTTTCGCAATGCTTATTTTTTAGTGATACTAAACCATTGATGAACGGATTACATTAAATTGCGATTATCATTTTGAATGGTATTATCACTTTAAGTTACTGATCAGAAAACATTTGGTCTAACTGACCGACTGACATTCATTTTACAAAGTAACATACATGTACCACTTTTCTGAAAGGGGTATAATTACAGTATTAATATTACACCTTCTCATCATGTTATCCTGCCATCAAAGACCATTTACACTTCCAATTGTTGCAACATACAAATCACTGGGTTATAAGGGCAGAGCAAGGAAAGCCCTTATTTCTCCTATGTTAGTTTTTAAAGAGACAACACATTAATGTTAGAACTTCCTTTTACACCTGCACAAGCTGTGAGCTAATTAAACATGACCTTGTGAAATCAGCATGGCTCTAGATACTGTTTTATTGTACAAAAATCGGTGCCAGGCAGCAGTCATTAACTGTCCAGTTACATGTTATCTAAGTAAAACATCTTTTGATTTCCTGCCAGAAGCCATGTAAAAAACTACTGTATCTTGATTCTTAGACAGACCTACTGGGGATTATCTTTGTATACTACATGACAGGTGGGGCCTGATGTATAGTTAATATTGTTTACCATTGTACAAAAATATATATTGAATATTGCATGATTAAGGCTCTGTCAAAACAAGAGCCATGTTGGGCATGGCCAAAAACTGGTATGTGCAATGGACCTTAACTACTTGCCTTTCTTTTTGAAAGCGGCCAATGTAAGAATGCTACAGAGCAACTTGGTAAAAATCTGACAAGTTAAAATTTACAGAGAAATAAGCTTTAACAGGTCATTAGCTTCTGTAAAACCCACCAGTACCAATAGTTCACCCAGAGCCTCTGGCTCAGATGAGCTCAACATTACCTTAATGTACATATAAGGTGTTTTCTTGACCTTATCAATACTACGCAGTTCTTGTTAAAGAGGCACTCCCTTAAATTGGTGTCATATCAAATAACTTCAATACCATTAATAATAGAATATTTGCAAGTTTTATTACTTAACCTTAAAGTTTAAAACTTTACATTCTAATGAATATTAAGATCAGCATTGTAAAAACTGTTCCCACATCTACAATATTAACCTCCCTTGCTGCTTATCATCAGCCATCTTGGTAGGCAAAACTGATAAGCATTAATAGGAGTTAATCTCAAATATGTGATAATTAAGAAAATATAAGAGAACTTTGTGTGTATCAACCACATTTTCTTGAGCCATCTGCCCTTATCAGCATCATGGATCATTAATTGTGTTTATAAATCTGGTTATTTTATAGTTGTTTAGTAGAATTTTCAGTATTAGAATTCCCTACCAATATGGCTGACAATTCAGAACAAGGGAGGTAAATATGTTAGATGCAGGGGAACTCTGTATTGATAATCTATGTGAAGTTGTTGTACAATTATAGCGATTTATTATAGAAGATTATTAAAGTGCTAAAATGGGGCATTTTTCTATATTATGTTGTTCTTTAAAACTGTATTTATTTCATTGAACACATCATTTATGTTTTGAGAATATAAACTTTTAGATGTAGGGAGTGCCCCTTTAAAATTCACCAGACCAAACCTACTTCAATTCATATGCCAGCTACAGAATCTGTGTTCAATTTGATTCATGTAAGTTTTCAGGTTAAATTCGCATTAAACTTAATCAAAGAAACACTAGTATTGCAACATTTTATTTGAGTAACTGTGACTCATCTTCATTTTTAGCAACCAGCAGATGTTTATCTCAGGTAAAGTTCCTATCCCAAAATTCCACAGTTATTATAATCATCAAAATGATATAACATGAGATTATATCAATTAAATTTACAGAAATAAATCTTGCCTCACTGAAACCTCATAAAACATAATGCCAGTTTCCATCCCTGGTTTAACCTAACCAGGGTCAGCTGAGGTGATCACTACCTTCCATTATCTATATTAAATCTAATACATCTTAACTAAATGATCATGGCTTATCAGCACAGACAGCTGTGCCAGTGATAAAGTTACATCTCATTACACAGCTCATCAGGTTGTTGTACAAAAACTATGTTTTCCTGAATGAAATAACTCTCAACATCACTAGTACCGGTACAATTTCAAACAGACAATTGTATACTTGTGCACACATCTAAATTGCAAGTTAAATGCATTTTGGACAAGCTAAAAGAGATGATGAATACAAGGTTACTTTCAACTCTACACAAGTTTACAGGTAGTAGCTGATGTAAGGATGTCACAGACAATCTTCAATTAAAAGCAGCTTCAAAATGCAACTGTCAATGCTGTGTATGCAATGTCATGACCATAACCATTTTTACTTCAAGGATCATTCTGAATCCTCAACCGACTGCACCTAACTATCTGCACTTGATAGTAAGTTTTGAATATGAAGTCTCCTGTGAAGTACAGCTTGTGGTTGTTTTGAATATTATGTCTCCTGTGAAGTACAGCTTGTGGATGTTTTGAATATAAAGTCTCCTGTGAAGTACAGCTTGTGGATGTTTTGAATATAAAGTCTCCTGTGAAGTACAGCTTGTGGATGTTTTGAAT
>JAUMHA010384418.1:0-12231 GCA_032359765.1 Saxidomus gigantea
TTTCCAAATTGTTTACATGTTGAGTACAGAATGATAAGAAATAAAGATACTATCTTTTAAACAAAACAGAAAACGATACCTTACTGCTATGAAATTATTACAGCATTTACTCCAGCGTAAGAGATCAAGAATTTAAACTAAGAAACAAAAGGTTTTCGAAAGAACAATTCCCTCAAATATTTAGCTAAATGCTACTTATAATGTATGTGTATATAATGATTACAACATTTATATAATTACGTTAGAAAACTGTTAATATTTTGTTGTTTTCTTTATTCTAGGATACAGTAATAGCCTTGCAAGCTCTTGCCGAATTCGGGGCACTCATTCATTTGGATGCATTCAACATAGATATACGAATAGATGGAGAACCCTCGCCATTCAGTCACATTTTCAGTATTATTCCAAAAAATGCGCTTTTACTACAGTCAATCAATGTATGTACAAATGTATAAAATGGTCACACATTTATTATTTTTTCTCTTTATCGGGCACTCAAGCACTTGCACCACGCGATAGTCTACTAAATGCAGATTCCCATGCAGGCGTTTGTGAACGTAGTTTGACCTAGTTTTCATTATATGACTTCATGCAAAATAAAACTCCGGACATGACTAAATATAATGTAAAAAGGTCATTTGTTTGCCTTATTATTGATTTATTTTCTGTTTTCCATGTTTGTTTTGTATTTCTTTATTTGCATGCAGAAATAACACAGTTTTTTTATTTAAACCATTCATGTGATAATATGGAAACGGATCTGATAAAATATGGAATTCAATGGATAAAAATGACTGTAGCATTAAACATATATGTTTTATTTTCATTCATCCTCACATCCCATAAAAATCTCATTCAAATCTTTTGGTAATAAGATATTACAATTAAACAACGATGTTTTTTAATTGTGTTGATATGGTTTATTCCATTTTCTAGCGAACTTGAAAAACAGGTATTATAGTTCCCGTGGTCAAGAAAGTGTGTCCTGGAATTTTTGTATTAAGATCTGCCGACGTGAGGTCTAGTTTTGTTGGATGGAGAAATAGAGGAAAATTGGGTATACACACTTGATTAAAATTTTATTCTTGTCCTGAGTAGCATAAATATATATAGATGAAGACCTTGCAATGGTGTTATTTATTTATTTTTAATAAGAAGATAACACGGATTCACAATAGATATATTTTGATGAAGATCTTTTAATGTTGTTATTTATTTATTTGTTGTTATAAGAAGATAAAATAAATGTAAGAAAATCGTCAATATTGATACTGAATCGAGAACTTTTTGATACATGGTGATATGCAGATGTCATTTGAAATTTGTTTGTTATAGCATAAGAATTTTATAAAGTTTGTATTCTATGCGTATGTTGTGCTGAGAAGAACGTTTGCTATGACAACATTCAAATTACCTCATGGTGAACCAGCGCTTATTCGGCTGACCTTGCGAGATTTGTCAAAGTAATATATAAAATAAGATTACACATTTCAGTCAAAGAGCGCTGGGGTTTAGCATATTTTATTCTCCATTCAAATTTTCATTATGTGTATTAATTACTTTTGACTTACTTGTTTTGTTACTACAGTAAGAAAATATGGTTTGCATATTTTATATAATATATCAATTTAAAACAATTTTCATAATTGCGTTTATTTACACTATACACAAAAAGTAACTCCGAAGGGAGAATAATTATGAAACAATTCAAAAGTTCACTCTTTACTAAATATTTCGGCCTACTGGCCTTCTTCAGTAGATGAAATACACAAATCGTTTTACATTTTCACATATAACGTTATTGACGTTACCTGAAGTAAATAATGAAACCGGACGTAACGTCATAAGGGAACGTGACGTTACGCGCCACGTCATAGGTGAACGTAACATAAGATAACATTTGTTATTCGGGAAGCATGTGGTAGATCGTAAAATTTCCAATTCTGCGTGTGTGTTTGTTTATAATGTAATTAGTTTCGGCTTAATTACACAGATGCACTCTACATAACACATACGTTCTGTATAGTATACAAATACATTACATATAACTCTTCACAATAAGTATATATGTTGTACTACATGATTGTAATGATAAAATCCTGGTTCATTAAAAAAAACATTTTGGTGTTTGAGTTACCTGAAGGAAGAGCTTCTGGTATGTCAGAAATAGAAATAGGCTACCCCTCTTGTTTTGCCGCCGACAAAACTGAAATTACCAAACATAAAATGCTCAAGCGGGTAGAAGATGGCGATACGAAAGTTATTCTGTATCTCGCGGAGGTTAGTGATAAATGTAGGCAGGCAGGCAGGCAGGCAGGCAGGCAGGCATTCTTTATTTTTTTTAATCAGGTTCAATAGTAACAACATAATGTAATTGAAATATAACACAGAAAAGTGTGGATATGAAACATAGTCATGAGTTATACATATTCAGATACATGTACATGTACTTTGTTAAAGGGGCAGAACAAAATTAAACCAGTGTTTATAGAAAACACGTACTTGAGAAAAAGGCAGGAAATAATAGGTCATAATTTACTCGAGATTATTGTATGTTTTCAATTGATAATGATAATAAACCTTCGAATAAACGTGTAAATTAGTTTATATGACTATAACGGGAGTTGAATGGAAGGAGAAACTTAAGTAAAAACGTGTTCTTTGCAGGAACTATTTAAATGCTCCGGCTGCGTTGTTAGATTTTACAGTTTGATCGGGAACATAACTTAACAATACATGACTTACAAATATGCAGATAAACCTGTGCGATTCTGTACGGGGGCATTTGCTCATATAATTTAATTCTTTTTCTACAAGCTTACACCCAGCTAAACTTCTAGTAAATTGCACTTAATACAGCTTAACACAAACTTTGGTTGATATGAATGTAACATATTGTCTTCTTTTTTATACTGGCTAAACCAGTATATGTGCACTTGTTTGTTTATCATGCCAACAGACACGTAGACATTGTGTAGTGACATCATAGATAGTTGCTCTCAGACGAAACTGACAGAGACAATAAAATTAAATTCTATATATATAAATATCTGGGCTTTTAAAAATGTTTTTGAAATAGGAGTGTTTTCATTTACAGGTGACCAAGTGACATGACATCATCACCGAAGCGTTTAGCACGTCAGATGTATGTGACGTTTGTGGAAAAGACTGTGACTTTTGTCAAGAGAAACAAAGACCATGGATATGTTTAACTATAAACAATTTCTGTACACAATGATAAGAACAACTATATAATTGAGCCACATGAGCGTTGACATTAAAACTTCATATAAAAATTCACTAGTCCGTGCAAAGTTGAGTAGAAGAATTACCTGTTTGCATGTTTATAGTTAATTATTTTGTATGTTAGTGGCCACAAAACAAGACGCCTCTGGTACAATGTACAATATGAATTGATTTGACATACAGCATACTTCAAGAAATAGGAACGCTTTTTATGCTAATTTTAACTGTTTTAGTTGAGAGTATAGAGTCACATCACCTGAAGCCAGACGACACTGTTGCAAGTCGCACCAAATACAGGGTAGCATATTGGTCACTGCCCTTGGTAGGAATGTCAAGCCGTAATCTGGGAAGTAATTGAACGAAAATGTCTGCATATAAACGAAAACGATACAAAATTTCAATTCAAAAATTGTCTGCCAGAATTACCAATTACATACTTATAGCTTGTATAGCTAATTAAAAACCTTTCTTACATAGTATGATAAAATTAAGGGTAGCCGTGACATAGTACCGCTATTCTAAACGGTTGAACAAACATAAGTTAGTAAAAAGACGAAAAAAGAACCATAACACATTGTTTCGATGCTGACATAAAACACGAGACACTCAAACAAGACAACATGACAATAATTATTACATTTGTGTAAGTACAAAGTCCCATATCCATGCCACCTCATTTACGAAACATTATCGCCAGATGTTACATTGATTTTGAGACTAGCTGATCCTTCTTAACTTGCATTATAGCCAAGCCTCTTTTCGTCTTTCACGGTGCAAGTCGTATTATATATAGAAACTGGGGGATTTCAATCCTTCTGTTTTGGATAAACATTCGATCTGGATTGCTGGTTTCTTGTTTAATTAAATATCAATATAGTTCTTTTTTTTGCAATTGTAAATAACACATTTTTCGATTTCAACTTTTGTGATAGTTTATGCATGTGTCCTTAAATATATTGTGACTACTATAATTTTATCATTTGCAAACTATTTTTAAGTCTGCTTCTATTAACTGAATATTGTTACAATGTATCTTTTTAATCTTATTAAACAAGAAATCATCAAAATCGCATAACTTACATAATTTACTCTTCAACAGGAAAATGTTTATAAGTTCCATCATAGCGTTATTAACGCTGGCAACAACCACGTATGGTTACAAGTATGTATTTATTTCTAATACATTTTAAAATACATTATACTAAACTGTTTAAACCTTAAGCCCTAGGATCTCTCTGAATTTACTGATACTGTAAAATAAATATTTTACTGATAGGATTATGATAGAACCGTGTTCTATTCACTCCTAAACAGTGTTGACATATTCATTTCTTTTGTATCTTCACCAAAAAGGGTTGTCAGAAAGCCTTTCTTAGTTTTGCAATATCATTGAAAAAATACTGCCTTATATTTCGAACATGTACATCGATTTAAAAAGTTAAGTTAATGCGATAATGATTTTTTTAGTTCTCTTGACAAATCCATTTTTCGCTACAAAGCCATGCGGGCTTGACAAAAAAGAAAAACTTTCTAACATACAAAACCACTGCAACAAATAAACACTACATAAGTATTTTATAGCAGACACTGTAACTTTATGCCTCCAATTAAAGCGTTGGTGCAAATGTACTCCTTTCAGGTCCTACATGGTGGTAAGTCCTGATACAATACGTCCGGGAATGGAGTTCAACGTCCAGTTCAATAAACTGTCAACTCTTCCAAAGCTTCAATTCATCGCTCAAATCGTAACCGAGAGGGAAACAATTGTTGAAAAGGGAGTCCCTGTTCCTACAGGTATCATCATTATACTTTTTGCTTAAGGTCTTGCAACATATATTATCCCAGCTGAACAATTGATTCAGTTTCTGATAAAAATGGTAACAACTCGCAGCTGAATATGTTTGCATTTTAAATCAGCTGAACGTAAGGGTCCATTAAATACATTAAATTGCATTAGTTGCTTAAATGTGAAATCACGAAAACAGATTGAATGAATTCGTAAAATGGAAAATCGTTTTATCTTGAACTATGCTGTAACGTCGCAATCAATTTTGTGTACATGCAAAAAAAACTGTACACAATATCTACATGTATATCAAGTATACCAAATTATGCTGTTCTGAGGCGTAAACCTTTAGCAAATGCGCATCGATGTTCGTTTGTTCTGCTGTGCATGTTCTTTACTTTGTTCAGCTGTTGCAATTGTTAATTTTAGAATAATGCATGCACCGTGTATTGTTCCCTGATGTGCCGTAGAGTATACAAAAATCTCTGTACGTTTGTCTGCTAACGTGTATGTTACACTTAGCATTTTTAGGCGTAGGAACTCTTCACTCTAATTTTGGAAAACGATACTCTGCTTTCTTCCCTACATGTTTTTGTTTATAAGTTTAGATAAAGCATGCATAGGTCAAGCGATTTGCTTTGTATATAAAGCAAAAACAATGGTAATAAAAGAGAAACAACGTGAGTTGTAAATTGCAAAACGCTAATATTTAGAACATTACTTATCTAAATACAATACGCAATTGCAATTCTGTAATGTGATGTCTTTAAATAGTTAAGGTGACAAAAAAAGGCTTAAATATGATATTTTCCAGGCACGTTGAATGCAAAAGTAGTGTTGAACCTGCCTCGAAATCTGCCAAATTCGGCCTACACATTGGAGGTACAGGCTGTGGAAACAAATGGTGGAACACTATTTAAGAACTCAACTTCTCTCCGTTACATGGACAAAGGGTTTTCAATATTTATACAAACAGATAAAGCAATTTACAGGCCTGGACAAAAAGGTAATTTATTTATCCATCATTCATGTGCGTAAGATTTGTCACCATCCACCGGGCAGAGGTCCCCTCGGAACGGATATGCATAATCCTGACATATATTATTACCATAAACCTCTGATCGTGATGGCGGCCAGTGACTCCGGCCTGACAACCACTGCAGATTATGACCTACTTTCACATCTGTACATTCTGTTTATGAGCTGCACCCTTCACTATTCAGTCAGTAAATTATAAGTTAGCACACCTTTGAACAATCAATGGAACTGTCCGAAATTAGTACAAGTCCATTTTAGAAATTTAGCAGGGTAAGACATAACCAGGAAGTTGATACATTTTCCCATGCTCGCTATATTTATATAAAACATTGGCGGTCTGATGTTTTACTTGTTCGCCATAAATTAGCTCGAATAAACTGTCAATTGTTAAGAAAAATAAGTCCTTGATTTTAACTGGCAATATATTTGAATAAGGTCTTTAACGTCTACAGAAGCGTTTGTAAAAGCAACCCAAGAGCTCTGTGATTTACATCTGTACTAAAATAATCCCTACTCTGCACTTTGAAATAATTCTAAACTCTTTAATGATTACAGTTCAGTTCCGTGCTTTTGGAACAAATCCTGATCTAAGTATCGTGTATGGAAAAATGGACATTTCAATATTTGTAAGTACTTTATTGGAGTTATAATGACACTATTTTGAATATATAATATCAAATATTGATAAATGTCATAAGCTTAAATGTAAATCAAAGTATTCAAAATGAAATTCAATCTGAATAGAGATCGGACCATCATGTACCAATCTAAATGTGTGGTAAAATCTGATGAAATATCTAAAAGACTTTATTGTTTACTTTGAAGAAAGTTGGAAGCTATGAAATGGTATTTGCGGCACACTGGTTATACTTTGTATCAGCGATTATGCCTAACGCATATATTGCCCTTGTATTAGCACGATTATAAATATTTGTAGGATCCAAACAACAATAAGATAGCCCAATGGTTAAATGTGGAAGACCCAAACGGAGTGTATCAGGGTGATCTACAACTGTCTGATAAACCACCTCTTGGTGATTGGAAAATGGAAGTTGAACTTAGTGTAAGAACGCCTTTTACATTTAGCGGTTTTTGGAATGACGTTTTCTTTTTCACTCACAAACTGGTATTTTTGATTGCATGTCAAAAGAAACGGAAATAAATATTTTCCCTATGTCTTCTGTTTGAGTGCTGCAAACTAGAGTATCTGAGTTAAAACATTTATTGTCTAACTTGTTCAGATATTTTTAAGACATGTACTGAACAATCACGCAGAATGGTACACTAGGGATAACAGAGCATTTTATATGGAGCTGTGTTTGCCTTGCATATAACTCATCTATTAACGAAATAAACGAAAATGAAATTAAATAATGTTTGTTGTACAATGCTAAATAAAATGCTACAGAAAAGTGTATATTCATACTAAGTCTAAATGTTTACATTACAGGGTGTATCAAAGACAATGACATTCGAAGTTGCAGAATATGGTATGCATATTGGTGTATTTATTGTGCCCCGACATATTTAATCTAGAGATATACATTCAATGTAGTGCATACAGGTGCCATAAAGATAAGTTTCCATGGCGTGCACACGCATGAACCACTGAATGCACAGGCGGTCAGCATTGTGCGTTCACGCGGTTTTTACGCCTTCAAATGATTCTACTTCATACAAAAGACAATTTCACTTTCCTTTTAATCAATTTTAAAGAACATGAATTGCTCAATCTTTCAACAATGTTATTACCCCATTTAAATGTACTTATAATATTTTTAAACGATTCTTTTTTGGCACAGTTTTACCGAAGTTTGAAGTTACAGTTACAGTTCCAAGTTTTGCTCTGACATCCGACAAATTTTTGTCGGGTAAAGTAGAGGCAAAGTAAGCATTTGTTTCAAA
Organism: Saxidomus gigantea; assembly: GCA_032359765.1. Classification (NCBI taxonomy): domain Eukaryota; kingdom Metazoa; phylum Mollusca; class Bivalvia; order Venerida; family Veneridae; genus Saxidomus; species Saxidomus gigantea. The sequence continues at coordinate 7,976 of JAUMHA010384418.1, forward strand.
TCTTTGATATGTTAATTGTGTTAAATGATAGTTTGACTTTCAGTGTGACGAATGGTCAACGAATATTATAAACATTGGTTTTCTATATGGTAGTTATCACTGTCCATTTGCTTAAAGGTCTAATACTAAGCCAATCATTTTTCAGCAATTATTTTCATATTGTATCTAATAGTTGGCTAAAGCAGGTTATATGATTAAGAATTTGACAAGAATTAAGTATCACTTCTGAGATATATACATTGAGGTCTCTTCGCTCAATTGACTTTGCTTATTTTGTATTTGTGTTCTCCTTACCAGATATACGTTTGGAAAGGGTGTAGAAGGAAATGGAACACTTACTATCAAACGAAAATATAGTATGGGCAAGGAACACAGTCTCTCATTCAAAGTAAGGCCATCCATTTTTGTCACAGCAATGGTTATGTATCAAAACAGATGTGTAACATATATACAAACTAAACTGTTATAGTTAATTATTACGAAACAAATAGAACATATATTGTAACGTTTTTGTATAACAGACATTTAATGTTATAATGGTTAATATACTACACCATATACAAAATCCCAAGTGCATCTTAATTTGTCTTCTCCAGTTAAATGGGGTGTACAAATTTGATGTTGAAAGGACAACATTGGTCGATGTCTTTGGAAATTTGAACTTAGTTCAACTCGAGTTAGTTGCAGATGTCCAAGAAGCTCTCACGGGAAACACCCGAAGTGGAACTGCAGAGATTCAGTATTTTCAAACAGAAGAAAAATTAGTATTTCTAGAAGGAGCTAACAATTTCAAGCCGGGACTGAAATACACGTGTTATGTGAGCGTCTTATGTCATTTCTTTCAAGTTCATTGATGAAATTTAATTTTTTAATGACATATTCACCTATACATGTAGTTCCTGCAACTTGTACAGCATCATCTAGAGTTTTGACCTGTACTCGAGCTAATGGAAGTCGTCTTGGAAGTCGTGGTCAAATTTTACTAGTAGGAGTCGAACACATATTTTCTGGCAACAGACATTATTCACTGAAATCACCACGCCTCAGTTTGATTTAAAGCTACCATCGTTGCTTAAAATCAGTTTCACAAAATCAGCATAATGATAAATCGAACGTTTATTATGAGAAACATTTGAATGTGTTCTCTAAAAAGATGTTTTCTTTTTATGATACTATGTACTACTTTGGTACAAATTAGAAGTGAATGTAACAATCTGATCTCATAATAACTCTTCTTCTTTGTACCTTTTTATTAATGAGATGTCTTTTTCAAATTGTTTAATTGTATCTCTGAAGATGTTTTTGTCTGACCAAGATGACAAGCCCTTATCGTCCAGGGACTCTCAAGTTGATATAACTGTAACGATGTATGGCACAACAGACCCGGAACCAATTCCGTTACCGGAACCTTTACCGTTACCAAAGCAAGCTCCCGATGAAAGACGTATGTAACATAATTAAAATATATCTGACCACAATGTAATAGAAGAGAGCAATGAAAATGATATTGGTATATTTAAGCTTTTCTGATGTATAAATAAATAAGATTGTAGTCAAGGTTTTGGTACTTTTGAAAAATGGATCATTTCCGTTTGTAGCTGGCTTACTAGATCTATATAAGTACAATATTTTTAGGGGGTTTAGTTTGGGCTATATTTGCGGTCACAATTGGTTGCAAAACCTAACCAACGTTTTTATAAATCGGCGCAATTATAAGCCACCACAAAGACGTGAATAAAGGGAAGCAACTGTTACAAGTTTCACAAAGTGAGGGAATTGCAGAAATACACGAGTTTCATTAATTACCAAAAAATATAGTTTAATACTACTAGTATGCCCTATTCTCGATGATCCGTTACCCTTATGCAGAATAATCGGCGCATGCTCAGTATGAGTAAATACGTAAGGAACTATTTAAAAAAAAACAAATAAAAATTATTGGAAAAATAAGTGAAATAATTATTTTCATATTGGAGATATTGAGTCAATACAACTTTCTTTTTTGATTGAAATGGAGGCATTTGATTGGATCGAAGAGTAGGGCAAACTGTAAGTTTAATTGCAAACGTGTAAAACATGTGTGTGATCATTGATTTGTAATTAAAACCACTACAGCTTACTAGTAATAGCGAACTTATTGATATCATATTTTGCCACGGGTTTTACTGAACTCTTACACCCCGTTTCGAGTTATTTTTAATGGTTAAGGTAATCAATTATTATGAATATCCCAGACGAGTTTCTCTTTTCTGTACCTTTAATGCATTATTATCATAAGTTAGGCGACATTTGTGGACATTCATACGACAATAACTGTAATGTACAGTTTTGAGTTTTAGTTATGTAAGAGAAGCTTCCCTTTAGGTTATCAAGGTTTTTTTGGCGGCTGATGTGATTTGCGCTTATTTAAGACACCGTCAATTCAAAACATTTCATAAACGCCAACTTTTGGCACCAAAGATTTAAAGCATCATAAATATTGTTATAAGCCTACACCTAGATACATGGTGTACAAGTTAATAAAGATACTGTTCTGTTCTACATGTATTTGTTTTTGATTATTTCGAATGTACTATAACTCACACATGTAGAAGTACCTTATCATACATGTGGGTCATTGGGTCCTTCGTTTATATCATAAATCAATGTCTTTTCCGTTTAGTTCGACAGACCGATTACCTTTTTAACATAGGTGCACTAATCCAATGTAATGAATAAGATATGCAATGGTCAGCTCGTACATATGTATTTATATTGATTGCCAGTCTAGGTAATACTTCTACTTAAAAGTGTTCTTTAAAAAATCAGGTTATGACTTAATAAGTTTTTATCATTAAAAGTTTGAGCATGCTTTGAAGGTGATGTGTTGCGTGACTAGTTTCAAATTCACACTATTTTCTTTTCAAGTTTTACGATTTCCAATGCCACCAACAACAAGGAGTCCAGAAAAAACGCGAGTGCTAGGACCAAAAACACTCAATGTTCCGAGGAATGGAATCGTGCCTTTCACTTTTGATATACCTATTACCATAACAAGAATAACCGTTAATGTACGTAACTACTCATAGTTCAAAACTACACAGTTAACTTTACATGTAGTGACTTCACCTAGAGTACAATGCCTGATACCATTAATAAACACATTGTTCTTTGTAAGTTATTAACATTTAATATCATGATGTTTGAGTCATTTGATTGAACTATGTTATAAGACATATTTCATCTATACGTTTAATAATAAGTGTAAAGACACTCATACATATCATAGAACTAGAGATTCACTTCAAACACACTAATTGACATTCAATAAGTCAATTAGTCTAGTATGCTGGAAACAAATAAAATGGATATGTAACTTTAACGTGACAAAAACCTTTAAAAACTGAAAATCTCCCATAACAAAAGATTAAGTCAGTTTGTTACTGTATTAGGGGGGTCTCACAGTATTTTTAGAAATGAAAACTTATAAAGGCGAACGCTTATTGTGTATCAACATCAAACACGTTTATCCTAATAACATTTCCGTCTAATTGCCTGTCAGTTTAATGTCCCTTTAATGTACTGAGTGATAGTATGTTTCCTCCTTTAAAGTCTAAGTTGATTACAGTACTAGAAATAGAGGAACTTCGTCACGAGCAAGAAGCATATACTAACCAATACTGTCGCTTCGTATTTAGTTGGGATCTAATGCAAATGTTTATAACAATTATAACTCGGACATCTTTGAAACAAAATTATTGTCTGATTTACAGAGATTTCCAATTTCCAGAGAAAGTAGTATTTAGAAGTTTTATGTTATTTTAGTATTTAAACAATTAAGAAATTCTTTTCAGGCAAAATTCGGAAAGCTGCAAACTTCTAAATGGCTGAACAAATTCCAATCTCTGAACAATAGCTATATTCAAGTGACTGTGAAGACTAAAAACCCACAGGTAGGCTTGGTTCCATACCGATTTCATTAATGAGTGTTGTAGGATAGGTTCAATATCAGTTTGTCTGCACTAAATGACCATTGTACGTTGTCCTAAAGTGACATAAGATACATGTTTTCATAGGAAATCTTTTTTTAAATTCGTAATGATGAAATGCATGTCGTTAGAACGAAATGTCACTTTCGTCATTACGATATATTTCGTAAAAACAAAATACTATTCTGTAATAACGTAATAATACTTCATGAAAACAAAATAACATTTCATAAAAACGAAAATATAACATTTCTTAAAAACGAAATGATAAATCGAATTAACGAAATT
>JAUMHA010384429.1:0-12231 GCA_032359765.1 Saxidomus gigantea
TGTAGGTCAAGGTCATATTTGACAGAGTTATGCCCCTTTTTGTACTTAGATTTTGTCACAAAATTATTAGTTATTTTGACAAAGCATAAGAGAGCGACACAAGTGTTCTACTGAACACCCATCTAGTTATATAATTCAGAGTGTAATTCCTGGAAAATAAAAAAATAGTTCAATTTTACAACAACCAAGGGAGGAAGATATAGAGTAAGTTTTTCAAAGGAATGATTAATGCTGAAGAAAGAGTTATGGGTTCCTGTAAATTATCATTGATTGTCTTCTTATTGTTTCAGTCTAGTTTGCAGCACACTGATGTTGATAGTGATTTGTCTGATAAGACAACTGAAATTCACAAAGGGAGATAATTCAGAAATTACTTAAAAAAGTGACGACTCTTGAATACTCGACTTTCACTCCAGTAGTTGTCCTTTGTTCAAGTGTAAAATATTTCATTGGATTTAATATCACCAATTTTGACGGAATCTAAATGTTTCATTGCTTTCATAAGATTTAGTATGTGTATTTTTAACTGAGTGGGCATTTTCATTAACTCAGATTCAGTCATATCAACAGTTTGTAGTCATTAAGTGCTTGTAGACTATATAGCTCCCTGTAAGAGAATAATTTGAACATAGCTGGGCTGGAAACCTAATTTACCTCCACTCAGATTGTCTTAACTAGATGAAAGCTTTAGAAACCTTTACTGTAAAACCACTGAAACTGAATCTGCTGATTCATTTCACAGGAAAAATGCACTTTTAGTGACAAATGGGATGGTTAAGAGTTTAATTAAATTTAGATTTTTTGCGAAATCATTTTTTTTTTCTAAATTCATTAGAAAATGAATCAGTTGTGTTTGTTATTCTTAAAAAAAAATGGTGTGCAGTTTTTCCCTTGCATCTTAGAAGTGATTTCTTCAAGAAATTCCTTCATATTTAATTTCCTTGCATACATTACCGTACATTTCTTAACCTGACCGTCCGTACCTTTTAAAAGTACTGCAGTCTACATTACTTTACCTTTAGTTACATTACTTTTACTTTAGGACTATGACATTAGTTTACTACATACACAACCATAAATTATGGTACAGTAAAGTTCTGCTATTAAGACCACCCCCTATTAAGACCACCCTCAATATTAAGACCAGCCATTTCAGAACCAAATTCTCAATTTCGTAGTTAAAAGGTTCTGCTAATATAACCAATTCATTATTTAATACCACTTTACTGGTCTGAAGGGTGGTTTCAGTACAGGAACTTTACTGTCATATTATGATCCTTCATATTTAGTATTTGACCACAACCTGTGACCTTGACCATAGTGGTCCAATTGGCCCAGAGCCATTTGATGCACATTTCTATGACATTTAAGGAATAAGTGAGTTGTGGCTGAAACATGAATTGATAATGGGGCTTTGACCACTAAGCGTGACATTAACATTCGGGCTGTGGACCTGGTTGTTGTGCATGCAACACCTTCAAACATATAATACTGTACATATGTCTAGCTCAGATGGTACCAGGGCAAACATGCAAACGGCAGAATAACAGAAAAATGAACAGCTGATTTTTTCAATTTAGGACTAGCTTTCAATGAAATAATTATATAATTGCAATACTTACTGAGTTAACCATAAATTTACTGGCTCTCTGATTTAATAGGTTCGAGCCCTGCGTAACTGCAATCTTGTAACTCTTTATGTGAGCAAGTTGGCAGAAAATGTCCAGGATTCAAACTCAGGGGACCTCCTGACTGATAATTCAGAGCTTTAATCACTTGATCACCGTGCTACCAACTGACAGTTTCTTACAGAGGATGAAAGTGTAGTACTTATAATGAATGAGCCTTTTCCTGGGAAACTGCCCACATGTACATTATTTTATATAGCTCAAATACTGTTACAAATTGGTCTCAAAACCCCAAGGAAATAAGAAAAACAACGATTTAAATTGAGTAAGGTTTCTGTAAAGAAATTATCTAAAGAAGCTATCTGTTTCACTCTGTAAGAAGTTAATTCAGTTATTCTCTGATTAGAACACAGGTGTATCAACAGAGGTATGGGGGAAAAGTTAAAAGAAGTAATCACAATTCTACAGCATAATATCATTTTAATAGGTTTAAACGAATTGCAAGATGGATCTGGTATATCAATGGCATAGAACTTCAGTGGTTTCTGAAGCTGCATATATTGCCCTACAGAAGAAGTCTTAAAAATTTACATTGTAATTGCCGAGTGATGAGGATACTGATAAAATAGTTTGTTTTGGTTTTTGCTAGAATTTGTCATCACTCCACCCACTTGTTCACTGTTTTTGTTTGATATTCTCAGGCATGAAAATATTTCAAGAGTGTTTTGGGATGATGAAGTAAACAGACAGAGCTGTTGGGTTTGAGTCTAAAACAGTTAATTTTTAGGTTCTCAGGGCTGGCCTCATTTTGTAGAAATCACGTTTTACTAAACAATAAGGTCCTCCCCCAATTTTGAGCTCGTTAAAATAACAGTTTTGGTGCCCACTAGGTGAAATTATAATGTGATGTTACACTGAAACCAACAATTATGCTCCAGCTATAGCTTATTGTAACGCCTTCAAAGCTGACTAGATGTTATAGCAGGGACGAGACCTGTGAATTATGTTTCAAATGGACTGTATTGAAAGAAGTTAATGCAATTATGTGTTGTTTATAATGCTCTCTTGTCTCCAAACTCCTCGATGGTAATCACACGTTCTTACAGGCTAATTAATTAAGAAGTGTGACAGAGTTGATCATTTCTCATGTAAAAGTTATTTCTAGTTGCCACCTTTGAATAATACATTCTGTGTTCTTATTATTATGAGCCACGTTGTGTGGAATCAAGCCAGTATTGGTATAAATCCATATCCGCATGTGCGTCAACATCATCTGATCTTGATTTATATTTCACACATAGAAATATACTTAGAACTGTTGGATTTAAAGCAACATATTAGCCTTGTCCTGTCTGGCCTTTTAGGTTATTGAATTACAATGATAAATGCCAATGTGATTTAGATGTTAGACTTATTATATACTGCCTAAAAACCAACAATAAGTCAACAACAATCAGAGATGTTTGACTTCAGGATACACTTAGCAGTTATGTTTGTATTTCAATTAGCTGAAAGTATAATTATTAAGTTTACACCTCATAGCACCTAGTTGTAGGCTCTATATATACTAATAAGACTGATTTAACCTCATACCCAGCTAGCAGCATTTTGCAGTCCTGTTTTCATGACTAGTACACATCTAATCATGATCTGCACTGTTAGCTATTCAGAAAGTAAATGTTTCACTGAGCATGGACCCATTGAAAGACTAATGGAACAGTCAAAATTGCACAATGAACAGGTCCATTTTAGAATCTTAGCTGGATATGTGTTAATTTTAACACATTAAAAACTGCAAAAAGCAAGAGGTTGGTTTAATTTTCACACAGCGTAGCTCATTTCTTATCTTGATAATTAAGGACACTCGGGATGTTAATGAACCGTTGTTGTTTGATTGACATTATCTTGATTTTCTGCAATTGCAACGTGTCACATGATGTCTTAGTTAATGGCATTACAATAAAATTTCTTCAAAAGGGGAATAACACTTGAATTAGACCATGTTTACTTCTATCAGAATCTATAAGTACTTTGTCGGTACATATCAAAGTGACAGCCGCTGCTGAAACATCACTGCCTATTTAAGATGTTTTAGTCTGTAAATTGGCCACTGTTTGGATTAACCATGTTCTAAGTCTGTGGAAGGGGTGTCTACATGGTATTGCCAGCACTTCGAGGGTTGACCGCAAAACTGTTGTAAGTTCTTCTTTATTTCATACTAATAAGGACAGTTTTGCGATCAAGCCTCGACTTGTGTCAATATTTTACAGACAGCAGCTCTGCACTTGTTTTCTGTCCTACGCGTACCTTAGTTCTAAGGTACTACTGACATAATTATAATGTCGTTACGGACTGGTTATGTCACTAAAATTTGCGACAGTTAAATAACAGGTATAACACTTCAAAATTTGAATGATGAGTAATGATCAGGTTTAAGAGTATTGTGTGTTAGAATGGGTTACCTGTTTACTTAGTGATTTTGACATTTACAGTCACAACTATCAAAATTATAAAACAGTTATCCCTATAATAGATTGTAAGATTTTAATCTTGAAACAGTCAGTGAAAATTTCAATAAAACATTTGTGCTGCAGTTGGAAGAAATTAAGGTCCCTGTAGATAAAATAAGGCAGAATAATTACTGCATTAAGCTCACATGTCTCTTCAGACTATATTACTTAAAACCAGACATCTCCAAGGACACTATATAGCACGGTAAAATAGACTGCACAAACTCTTTTAACTGCAATGATGCTTGTGAAACACTTTGTCAGAATGTTTGGAATAACCATTTTTATACCCCCGAAACAATGAGAGGAAGTGCAGTGTACAAGAACCATAACTCTATCTTGATTAAGTGCAGAGTTATTGCCCTTTGTTACTTTTCCTTGTCCGAAGCATAACTTGAAAACAACTGGTTGCATTTCAATACAACTAATCATACAACTGTCAAGCACACAGAGGAAGTCGGTGTACAAGAACCATAACTATCTTGACTAATTGCAGAGCTATTGCCATGCATTAGTACTATAATTTTATTTTAGATTTTTTACAAGGTTAATAATACTGTCACTAATAACTTCTTTGATTGGCAAAGCAGTCTTGCGGGGATATTAATCACATTTAGTGATAGGTCTAGTTCGTTTCAAGAAACAAATATTGATAAGTGTCAGCAGCTAGAAACAGAAGATGGAAAAAGTGATTTTGTATTTATCTCAATCCCTAAGGAATACAAACTTGTATTTCCCTGAATCCTCCCTAATAGTTGCATGGCATTTTTAGATGTGTAGAACATAATGCATGTACCAAACATAGATTTACATTTATGAAAAAATCTAATTTTATAGTAACAGCATTTTACAAACTGAAAATAAAATTAAACTTTCAAAAAAAAAGTATATTCTCAAGTCACAAATTTATTAAATTTCACTTTCAATTTAGTCATGCCAATCCCTGTGTTTTCTGTTGAGCAGGCTTTCGAAGTGTCCATTATTTTTAGAAAACTGTCTTCTGTACTGTTAATTGTTTCCAAGAAAAGTCTGTGTTGTTGAATAATTGATGCAGATGTACATTCTTACTGAGTGATGAAACTTAAAAGTCAATAAATCCAAGTTTCATTTGAATTTTTGTTTAACTTAATTATCAAAAAGACAAACACTTAAATACTCAGTGATAGTTGTTTCAAAAAAGGTATATTATACTTAACAATTTAAATGATGTAACCTTTTTAATATGTCAAAGAATGGAGCAGTGAGTAAAAATGCTCTATTGCATCATTAGGTCATGTTTCGGTCGATTTATGCTTGAATTTTGAAACGAAACCAAGGAATGACCAAAAGTATGGTGGACTTGAATTTTCCAAATAACACATGCAAATAAGACAAAATACCTGTCAAATACGTTTTTAAAGTTGTTAAGAAGAGTAACAGAAAAAAGAGGATTTTGTTTATGAACCAGAAGCACCCTGCTTTATCAGGAGGAAAGATAACTCTTGACAGGTTATTTATTTACACCAAGTGTGAAAGATACAACTAACAGCAGAAGTGCCAGGGAAGGAGGTATAATGCCTGTATTAATTGGCAGTTGTTGTTATAAATAGACAAAAATGCTTTGTTCATAAATCTACATGTGTCAGGTTATCAGGAAAGTCAGTTTGAGAGGGAGATAACCCCAGAAGAGTGTCTGTGGTTAGTACATACCGTCAATTATACTGAATGATCTATTATCCCAGCTGTTATATAGTCATTATAGTCATTAAATTTCGTTTGCAACAAAAAGCATAATTGTTTTTTCACTAATCCAAATCATACTATATAGACAGCATAATATTATTTTAAGTGAGTCATGAATGACCATTTGATTTGCTGGATAAGGGTTACGAACTTACTGTTGCAACCTTTTTCAATGCCAATATACAGTAAAAACATTATTTTGTATCCATACGCAAAATTTTTTGTTGTTTTATAAGAACAGATCAGTCATTATCAGGGTACATAAAATTATATTCATGGATTTTCCATCAGTAGTTATAAAGAACAGTGACATGCAAAAATCTTATGTGAACTCTCAAAAAAAAAACAACCAATGCGTCTGTTCAGAAAAAGCTAGGATCTGGTACCTGGATATCCTTGTATCTGCATCTGTCTGTTCAACCTGTGCCTGGCAGGAGTTTTGACAGTTTCACCTGAGGAGAAATCCTAGGGTCAGCCAGGGCCATAAACAATAAGAAATAAAACTCACAAAATCTGCAAAAAATAGTTATAATGTCGCACAAAAACTTTGTTTTGGCAGCAATCATATTTAAATCAAATGTTTGAAAGTAAGTTAACTTTTTAAAATTTCTGTTGCCATTATGGAAATTGAAAATCTCTTTTATCGGAGCAACTTTTAAATGCTTCAGAGACCTAAAAGATTATTCCTGTTACGGAACTTTGTCATCAGTTTTAGTCTGTACCATTTTTATTCACTGAATTCTAAATAGATGAATAAATACTGAAAAGCCCGTGATGGGAAAATTTAATGTTTCCTGTTTCTTCGCTCACAATTTTCTTCACAAATTGTCTTCACACTGGAAGTCCCTCTTAAATAATGGAGACACAATATGTTTCATTTGTTTTATGTCGGAGACGAGTCCGGAGTGATTATCGCTCAGCTCCCTTGATTGACAACTTGATTATCACATTTTCTTATCCAATCTTTATTTTGACGTAATACACATCTCGTGCCTTGTCAACCATTTTCGTCTGCCAAGTTCCAAGCAAGTTGCTGTATTAAGGAATTATATTGTTATGTAAATGGCGTTATTTTGTCAGAAATTGGATAAGACATCTGACTTCACAGCTACTTCTGTCAGTGCGAATAAATCATTCGTAAGATGCATTTCTTCCAATATATCATAAATTACACAAATGTTTTTTCTATCCCTTTTTGGATGACATATGGCTCAACTGATCTGAATTTGCAGATTGATATTTTGGTACTTCATACTGCATTTTTAAATATCCGAACAAAGTTGTTTTCGGTACATTTAATTGTACATGTATTGAACAGTTTTGTAGTTTTATGATAACTTCCTGTGACAAAGTCAGACCCTGAAAATTGCTAGTTCAGCTGAGAATAAAAACTTTGATACATTTGTAAGAGTGACATAACAGTGTTCTTGAGCAAACAGTAACACAGGCTTTAATTCTTAGGGGAGTTGCATCAGTGATTGAACCCTTACTCTGCTGATGGTGATTGCGCTTCTGCCTTCGTAAACAACGTAGATCATGTTGAAGCACATCTTTGCAGTCTGATCATAATCTTCACTGTGTCAATTTCCATTCTAAAGCATTTGTTTTGTATACAAACGAATAGTGATACAGGACATCCTAATGGAAAGATGGACAATTCCACTTATGGAGTTAAGTTAAATAACAAGTCCACTTTTGGAGATAAGTGGGATGAGGGTTAAGCAAACAAGTCCACTTTAGGAGTTAAGCTAACATGTCCACTATTGGAGATAAGTGAGATGAGGGTAAAGCAAACAAGTCCACTTTTGGAGATAAGTGGGATGAGGGTTAAGCAAACAAGTCCACTTTTGGAGATAAGTGGGATGAGGGTTAAGCAAACAAGTCCACTTTTGGAGATAAGTGAGATGAGGGTTAAGCAAACAAGTCCACTTTTGGAGATAAGTGAGATGAGGGTTAAGCAAACAAGTCCACTTTTGAGATAAGTGGGATGAGAGTTAAGCTAACAATTAAGTCCACTTAAAGAGTTAACTGGGATGAAAATAAGGCTAACATTACGTCCAGAATATAGTTATGTCGGCCAATTATTGGTAATTGGGTAAAAGGGACAAAATCTTATGAAGCTCACATGTATAAGGTATATTAGATACATAGTTTCTTTTTGGATAATAAGAAGGCTGAATAGAGAAAATTCAGTTCTCACGTCTGTTTCATAAAACATTTTCTGTTTTCTGAAGTTGATGTGTTTCATAGATAACAAAACTGAAAGATTTAGTGTCAGATATTTGAAAATGTTCATCAAGGAATTGTCTTGTTATGTCCCCGCTGTTGATCATAAATCTTGCAGAATTCTCCAATGAGACCATGTTAGCTGCCTTACAAATATTTTGTCATGCAAAACAGCCGTTTGCTGTAGAAGAAGTGTTAACTATTAAAGAGTTACAGCGTGCAAATTTGTATCGTTATAATTGTAGGAAGGAATTACCATACATGATGTATTTCTAAGGTTGCTTTTAAGTCTCAACCTTATGTTTGACAAAACTGTTTACAATTAAGTTTGTATGCTTGCCAAGTTATGATGCTACTGATCATTTTGCTTTGTTTGCTGCATATCAATGAAGTACAGTCCAACCTCCACGAATGACACCTCCCGAGAGCAAAAACATCCCATAAAAGACACATTTTCTTTCCCGTTGCATCAGTTATATAAGGAATCGACCTCTCCAGAACAACACCTTTCTACAATAAACACATTTCAGTGTTCCACAGGGTGTTCGTTCCTGAGAGGTTGCACTGTATAGGTAAACACTGGTTCTGATTGAACCGAGTCTGTATTGGGATACAATGGCATGTCAAGAAGCATGCACTGTAGTATATCACAGTTCGTTATTTTTCGCTATATATACGTTTGGCTGCAATAGGACAAATGTATGCAGTACATGTAATGCTTGGATAAAGCCAGTCTCCACTCTTTGTTGTTATTGATGAATGGTTTTAAATGCAAAATATAACATACTGCATAAAATGTGACCATATTGTATTGAAAATTTGAGTTTAACAAAGTAATCAATCAATTATATTTTGCCTTTTCAAAAACGCCAGAAAGGTTTCCAGTTTTCAAATATCTTTGTAATTTTCCAGAAGTCTCCAAGAGAGAGGCTATAAATTTGAATTATGATTGAAGAACTTTACTTCCAATTATGTGCACAGTATATATCTGACTGTTTGCAACATTCAATAAAGCGAAAATAGGACAAAAAGACCACCCAGGTCAATCTAAGGAACTACACAAACATTCACTCGTTTTTCTGCAGCAGTTTTTCAAACAGGGAAACTCCAAGGCTATTGTAAAGTTTTAGAATCCAGTTTCAAACTGTGTTTCCCTGTTACAATTCCAGATTTAAAAGAAAATTTGATTTAGTGTTAGTAATGGACCTGTAACATAATAGTTTTCATTTTAAAGAATTTTACTTTAACAGTATGTTTGCAATTTAAGAAGTGCAATCTTTAAAACAAATCATTCTAGATGATTTAAGACGCCACTTTGAGAAACTATTAGCTTGCCTGTTCATAAAAAGTAATTTTAAGAAATGTTGATGATGTAAAAGTTAATACTCATTTCACAATATTTTAGAGGCGATTTTTTTGTGTGTTTAAAGTTTTCTTAAATTGTTTTTTTTCACCCGCCTTCGTAGTTGAGTCACTAAGATTGCAGTCTCAGTACTCCAGCATCTTCCTGGAACAAACTTAACTACATAATATATAATGTTAAAATCCCCACATTTAACCCCAAGAAGAAAATTGAACATACTCAACAAATACTTCGGAAAAGTGGACTAATTCCTCTGTCCTTACTAATTTTTCCTGAGAAAAAAGGAAACCAAATTACATGAAAGTAAATTTTACCATAGGGAGCCATAATAACTCTCAGACATTTTTGTAAGTTACAGATGTCAAGTGATAAAAGTAACATAGAAAATAATGATTACACAGTATATAAATATCACACAGCTTTGAATGTAACAGTAAAAATGTCAACATGAGGAAAATACTGTTACCCCAGGCAAAGCCAAGGGTAACAGTATTTTTCCGAATGTTGACATTTAAACTGTTACATTCAAGCTGTGTGATATTTATTTCATTATGCAGAAAAAAATTATTGGGTACTTGAGAGTGTTACGGACAAGAATTCATCCTAAGGCAAAATGGGTGCTCAGATGTGCAATTCTTTTTAGATTTGACTAAATTATGCAACTCTACTATACTGTATACCGCTGGTTCTGCCGTGTAACAGTAAATTATACTGTTACATGCCTGACAGTATATTTTGAGTGGTCATGTGCTGCCTTGATAGAAACAGTATGAATGCTAACTGTTTAATTGTCTATGGGAGTTTAACATTGATAACGATTTGAGGCATAATAATATCTATTGCTGAACAGTTGTCCTAATATTAGAAATAAGTAGATCTATGATAGTTTGTATAAAAATATCATTGGTACAACTAAAGAGTAGGTTTAGTGTTTCACCACATTTGCCCACCAATCAAATCGCTCAGATTTTCAAATAAACGTCTTCTTAGTAAATGGCTGAAAGAGGTACACTGTTGCTACAGTAAGTTTGGTATATTATACGTTTCTAATGTTTCAGCAGTTAACGTTGCTGTTGTTCGAGTTAAGTGCCCGCTCCAACGGTATTTTTAGTAATTTTGACAGGAGGGCAGTTTACCTAAAAATCGTTCCTGGGAAATACCAATGTAATACTTGACTCCTATACATCCTCTGTTAGATACTGCCAACTTTCTCAAATAAAGAACCCACGACTCTCCATCAGTTAGAGGTTACAGTGATTTCAAGATAGCAACAACCTCTCGACCATGGAGGCGGAGTTTTAAAAGTGTTTTAACAAATTGAAATCAGTCAGATTATAAGTTTAACAAGCCTGTAACTAATATGACTAGAAATGTTACAAAGAAAGGGAAGTGAGGTTTCAGTTTCAGACTGATTAAAACTTGATCTGGGTGCAACTGACAAGACTCAGTTGGGGAATGAAAAAAACTCACACACATAAGAAAATCTGGTTTCACTGTACCAGACTGTCTTTTTTACGATTCTGTTTATTTATGTGATGGGTATGTACTTTTAGGTCGATGATGAATCTATCAGAGCTATTGACCTTGTCATTGATTGGCCATTACAAGTGCAGGGAAACAGCAATAATGATGCACTTTGATTTAGAATTACGTGTAATTAGGAAATGTTACATCTTTGTATAGAGATGAGGCTTCAGAAACTTTCTCTGTTTCTGGGTACACAATGGTCTATTTAATAATAGATAGTGGGTTTTATTAAGAATAGAACATGAGACTGAGCAGAAGCCTGGATTCTAAGCTATTAGTACAGGTGTGCGTCAATCGTCAATATTTCCATTTATGGTCTTTTTTCTTATCAACAAATTTGTTCTGAAGCATCTAAAGTATTGACATCTAGTGGAGAATTGTTGACTAGACAATAGTGAGCACTATAAATGAAATAATTAAATTTAGGTCAAATTAGCATTCACTTTCCAACACTGTGATGAGGATGCCTTTAGTTTAAACTTCAGTTTCATTAGTGTCAGGCACTGCAATTAGGGAACATTTTGATGTATGACTCCCATTGTGAGATTTTATAGACCAGTTTGGGTGCCCTAAACAACATGAGATTTGCTTGAATCCATTTTGATCAAAAACAGCTGGCTAGGATGGGCAACTCAGGCTCCCCTTAAGTCATGTTGTGTACATGTACAATCTCATATGTGGCACTTTTGATGAATACTTGTTGTGATGCCATAAAACCAAATTCAAACCACAGAACAGCAATGATTCCAGCAAATCCTTGATAATTAATTACGAGCCTTCTAGGTGGTATTGTTGAAGGGATTATTCACATCTGAGAAAACAGGAAAAGTTCATTGTAATATGCATTGTTCTCCGACATGCGATTTGTCCTTTATACAAGAAAACAAATAATTAATTTAGTCCTGCAATTTGCCCGTTTTGCCTTCTTTCCCATCGTAAGAAAGGCGCGATGTCTTAATCATAATTAAGCTATTGTTTCCTTGAACTTAGTACAAATATTTTATCGTGGCAACTTGAAAGAAGGAAGAAAGGAATTTCTTCATCTCATTAAGTCATGGATTAGTTTTTCTTGCTTCAAAAGGCAAGAAGTTGAAAGGGTTGTGTAGTGAAAATGAGCCTATTGAAAAGCAAGCAGTGCAGGTTGATCATGAACGGCACTGGTTCCTATAGCAACACCACTAAATCTGCTGACACCAGGATCATAAACGGCACTGTTTACAGTGGCAGCACCGCTCAGCCTGCTGACACCAGTATC
>JAUMHA010384440.1:0-24819 GCA_032359765.1 Saxidomus gigantea
TGCCAATCCGGACCAACTGACAATATTTACAATCACGTATCTCAAGATGAAATGTATAGTGTTGTTTGAAACAGAAACGAAAACAATATTTACCGGAGTAAACTTTTTGAGCAAACTTACAGCAAACCTAAGTTAACGCAACTACACATTATTTTGTAATCACATCAGTTTTATGTCAGTGTTGACGCTTTCGTATATATGGTACATTTATGTTTCGAGATAGACTACGGTGATTGCATTCTAGTGTTGCTTTAATTAACAATTTGAGACACGTTTAATTTCAACACTAACAGCATTATTAGTCAATCTAACAACAAAGAAAACATCCACACCATTTTAAAACTGTTTTAAAGAACAGTTCAACCGGACGCAATTTGCTGATCAGTAACCTGCATAAAGCAACCAATACCGACGTATTTAATCAAACCCATTTTTTATACCGGATGTACTTGTTTTATGCTTAAACCTTGCATAAGGGACGTCTTTTAATGCATCTACTAATCTCTCAATGCAGGTTTCAAAATGTATTTACAATAACATTTTCTGCAAAAGGTAAATGTTCACAAATAATTGTAATTTATTGAATATATGCTTATTCATAATGTTTTAACAATGCACTTACAAGCTTTTGTATTAACCAGATTTTAAGTACATGTATAATGTTTCTGTGTATGTTTTTGAGCGTATGTTTGTTTGCAGTTTTGTAACCAGATATGGGATGTCTGGTAGGTACATTCTATGTTAAATGTATGTTATGAGATCGGTATACAGTATACAAATCCTATTTGTTTTAAATAAAAAAATAAGAAACGCTTTCAGCTAAGAAGCAACACAAACCTAATAGAAAATTATACGTCAATATTGTTTTGAGTGTAAATATAGCCAAGCCCTATCGTTATTCTAACCGTCACTGCATTATTCTGTATACATGTGTAAAATGTTTCAAAGACAATATCTGGAAAGTCAGGCTTTACCACCTATACAACTGATAAATGTGACTAAACTAGTTTTATTTGTGTCGGCTGCTCAGATCGGCTATGCATATATGTTTACTACTCACTCACGGCACATTAAAGTTAGAATCACACTGTATAACTGCCAGGTAGATCTGATATCAGGATCTCGCTGCCTCTGTAGTAATGTTGCCAGTTTAAATAGAAAATTTGCTTGCCGCAATTGTAACCCACCAATTACAGTAAATCTTCCTATCAGCTGTTAAATAACCTTCCCCAACTGATGCCCGGTGTGATAGATAACGTAGTAAATGGTGCAGATAACCAGATAAAGGAAGTCAAAGTGACACGACCGGGAAAATGTTACACTATAGGGTTAACTGTTTTGTAATTTTGATATGTGCGACTGTATATCATACGGTTTTTAATGGTCGCAAATATTTTTAACGGCGACGGCCGTTAAAAATCACTAAATAGTTAACCCTATTCTAACGCACAATGTGTTAAAATGCAATAATTAAAACGCCGTTTGAATTTTGCGACTATATATACGTTATTTTATAGTCGCAACTTTAGGCGACGCAACCAATCAGAAATGACGTTACGTCAATAACTGCGTTAGAATATGATTTGAATCAAATATTTTGTGAAAATGAATGGAATTGCTGAATAAACGACAAGTTCAAGCAAATGTTTATGCAGGTCAGAAGGAAGTATAATCTTTAGCAAAGTACAAATTAAATGCTTCTGTCATTTTACTTCTAACATGTTCAACTTGCAGTATTGAAGAAAACAAGCGTCAAAGGTTTGATCCAGAGTTAAACAACTGGAAAGAAACCATGTCAATACACCAAGCTGCAAAATGGACTGTCTAATAGTACATGAAATCAGTTACTATTGCTGCTGAAAAAGCATCGGTGGTCTTACGTAATCAATTATATATGATGTAACTGTCTATCTGTTTAGCGCTGCTTGTTAATATCTTATTATAAACAAGAAAAGAAGCTTTGAATTTGAAAGCCAGGTCAAAAAAAATTTATAACTAAGTGATAAGTTGGTAAAATTACAATAGAAAGAAGTAAAGTAACAGGTATATATTATCTCTAACAAAAAGATTCGAAATATTTCCAATAATACAAGGACTATCGATATTGCTTGAGTTATGTTTATTACTGGTCTCAAATCTACTACAAATGATCTTTAATTACATGTAGGCTTTAGAGCTGCGTTCATTTGCGATACTACCTGAAACGCCTGGTCATGAATTCGAAAGAATATCATCAGTAAAGAGGGATACATGTAACAAGAATTTGAACTTACATAAAATACTCTCGAGACACCGCCCACGACCGCTAATCAATTAAGCGAGTAAGATCATCCATGTTTATTACCAGTAACTGTTCACAGCTGTTGAATGCGTTGCGTTGGGTTTCTAGTCCATGGACCACACTTCATCTAAACTGACTTGAAATTGAAATTTGAAAGCTAAGCTAAAGCCGTAAAAACAAGACCTTTAAAGACTAAGAACAAGAGGGCAATAAGGCTTACTAATGTCAAATTTTATAAAAGTTTTACAACCAGTGTCAGTAAAGAAAAATTTAATTATATCTACTAGTATTGTTATTATTGAAAATGTAAAAAGAAATCAGCCCTATTGTAAAAGGAAATTGCGTGATAAGTTACGGCAGAAAACTTTTAATCTCTCAATGGACTTTTAAGGAGATCATACAGATTATGTAGGGAAAATAGCAAAACTTTACTAGTAGGGGTGCTTGCTTTTTATTAGATTTCTTTATTTTTTTTATAGTTTTCGTAGGGATTCCTTTGTAAGATGGGTCGAAAAGATTTACATTTTCACAAGTGGTCTCAGATATCACAATAAAAGACATTTCTATCATGAAAATATTAATAGTTTAATTGTTTAATCAGTTCTGATCAAAAGTCATTAGACTGCACAAACAAATTTTCTGACGAGGATTTTCTTTTCATTACTGTATAGACTATAAAGTATGGACCACAACTTCAAAGTGCGTATCAATCTAAAAGGAATTCACTTCATATCTATAAATGTTTTCGTGTCTGTAATGTACAAAGAGAAACGTAAGATGCAAGTTTGCAGTGGTAAAACGATTCTAAATAGACATACATAAAAAGATTTCTATCGTTTTAACAATCTTCACAAATTTAAAGTTTTGTGCTATGATAAGGCGTTTTAAAAACAAAATACTTGTAATCATTCGGTACCCGTGACTTTATGTGTCATTAATCAGTGTAAGTTGCAATCAGATAACTCGTGATTTAGTTCACGTTAGAACACGGGAATGATTACTAAATCTAACTCAGATATATCTTTACTGATTACATAAAGCTATATATACTCAACGGAGAAGAATTTGAGTGTTACCACTCAATGGTCTTTGAAAATGAACCAAATTACCCATTTAAGTTAAGGAATAACATTGTGAAACACACAATAAAACGATGAAATGCACTGAATAATCGTGTGTAGGAGTTCATTGCAAAATCATAGTCGAAACAAAATAACCGTCAAGAACTATTTCATTTGCACTTAACTTTCTAAAATATACAATCATTAAAACCCTATGCATACCTTCGCAAATCTCAAACTTGCAAAGCAGTTTATATACTATTAATAGTATCTGGTTGTTATCTAATAAAGTAAACACATTTACACACATTAATCCGTTACAACAACGTATTATATCTTCCTTTATCGACAATTACATTTTGCTGGTTGAACACTGCATACTGTACAAAGCTGGAAGTATTATCGACTTTAAGGAGCATTACTTAGGTCTTCGTCAAATAATTATTGATATTGTATGCTCAAACATTGGCCAACAAAACAACTACCACAGAAATTTAATTGCGAATTCTTACGAAAGTAATTTGCGGCACTACCATTTCACAGCATTACAAAGTAGTAATTAACTACATTGTAATATAAAAAACTATGGGTGCTTGTTACCTTTATCTATTTTCAACTGAGTGTCTTTTTACAAGCAAATTTGAATGGTACAAGAGAAAACGGTTGTTACATTTCCAAAGTACTATTAACTTTATACTTTGGTAACGGTATTTTTCTACCATTATATAGTATTCATAATTTAAAAAAAAAACTCTTCACGATTTATTGAAAGGTCTATCAAAAAAGGAGGATTATAGGGTGTTCACGGTGATGTACGAAAATCATAATCAGTACATTCCTGGACATCCCATGTAACTGTACCTTGTGCCTGGCCGGTGCAAATATGGCGATATATTCACATTTTAAAATATTCACCATAAAGACATATTTTTGGTGGTGCGGTGGTTGAGTGGTAAACGCTCATAACTAGCAATCCGCAGGTTCCCGGTTCGAATCCCGGCCGGGGCACTGGAAATTTCAGAAACGCTTTTCAGTGTTTCCCACCCATCTAAAGATGAATTGTTTAGAAACCCAGAGGTAGTCTCACGTGTATCGCTGCTATACCGGGCATGTAAACGAACCAAGGGGTCTATTCGTAAAAGAGTTAGGGTCTGGTACCCGGATTCTCTTGTTTCTACATCTGTCTCTCTTCAACCTGCGCCTGTCATGAGTCTTTGCAAGTTCACACAGGAAAAAGTCCCAGGTTGTCTGGACCTTATAAACAATCAAAGAAAATTAAAAGACAAATTTATATCTTTAGTGATTAAGTATTTAGTTAAGTCATTATTGATATCACGTTTCGTATCTAAAATACAGTGACAGGTAGCTAGGATATCTGTAAACATGTGTTACGTTTAACCCTGTCGATTTTGTTATCAGTAGGCTCTTACTTCCTGGATTTTTATCTTTTTCATATTTTAGATTATTCAATCAGTTTATACAGTTATAATGGAAGACTCAGTGAGAGGACTTACCTTTTTATTCAACATTTTAATTGCACTGGCACAAGGTAATGTATAAAATTCTACACTTTTCTAAGTAGTTTGTGTATATTTCGTCATTTTTGCATCACGATGGTATAGATGGTTACTTATGGATATTTGATCATTTCAAAATTAATACGTTTACACTCGTACTATGTTTGTAACAGCAATTTTGTGGAATTATTTTAAGGTCATTATGCAGAATGAGTTCATGTTTGCATATGGCTTAATAATGTCGTGCTGATTTGAAAAATATAAGTGATTCTGTTTCTACCGAAAAAATGGTTTAAGATAGAAAATCTGACATTCTTTCACCTGTATTTTTAAAATTATTTTGCGTATATACTACATCGTTACAGACATTACACCTGATATTTACTGCAATAAGGAACACCAGACATGGTCCAAAGCACTGGAAGAATGTTTGAAGGCACAGGGGCAACTAGTTCCGTATGAGACAGGTTTAGGTAAAGACGTAGCGAATATCAGCCTGAACAGTGATGTAGATGTTTGGACAGCCGATTACGCTTGGAAGAGTAAATCCCGTAATATTTTAAATCAATAGTTATTTCGTGATGTTTTTTCAAATCACATAAAAAAGTACAAGATTATGTATTTCAGTATATTTGCCAACATTACTTGTGAATTAATAACATTTGTCTACTAGACATGGGGTCAATTTCTTGGAAAAGTAATTAATGAAATTACAATTACATTGAAAATGTCTCAGTTAATTACAATTACCATCACACCATTTCCAAAAATGTAATTAATTAAATATAGTAACCGGCAAATTACTTGATAAAGAAGGAGAGTTTCTACGAACATTTGTACATGTAAATTGTTTATAGTTGGCTGGCAATTAAATATACCAGCAGAATACCAGAGGTTCACAGCACATTGAATATTCACTATGAGTTTTTACTTAACAATTACAACTTTTTATATACAATAACAAATACGTCTCACTATAATTCTTGCATTTTAAGCTCACCTGGCTTCGCCAGGGTGAGCTTTTCTAATGGATGATTGTCCGTCGTCCGTCAACATTTTGATTCAAACGACATCTCCTCTGTAACCACTGGGCCAATGAAACTATGCAGGGATGTTCCTTGCATGAAGCTCTACCAAAATTATTCAAAGAATTCCATTCCATGCTGAACTCTGGTTGCTATGGCAAAAAATAGGAAAAACTTTAAAAATCTTCTTCTCTGAAACCACAAGGCCTAGATATTTGGCATGTAGCATTGTCTAGTAGACCTCTACCAGGATTATTCAAATTATGATCCCCGTGTCAAAATTGACCCCGCCCGGGGGGTCATTTGGTTTTACATAGGCTTATATAGGATAAACTTTAAAAATCTTCTCTGAAACTACATGGCCTAAAGCTTAAATATTTGGCATGTAGCATTGTCTAGTGGACTTCTACCAATATTGTTCAAATTATGAGCCCCGGGTCAAAATTGACCCCGCCTGGGAGGTCACTTGGTTTTACATAGGCTATATAGGAAAAACTTTAAAAAAATCTTCTTCTCAGAAACCACAAAACCTAGAGCTTAGATATTTGACATGTAGCATTGTCTAGTAGACCTCTTCCAAGATTATTCAAATTATGAGCCCCGGATTAAAATTGACCCCGCTCGGGGGGTCACTTGGTTTTACATAGGCTTATATAGGAAAAACTTTTAAAATCGTCTTCTCTGAAACCACAGGGCTTAGAGCTGAGATATTTGGCATGTAGCATTGCCTAGTTGACCTCTACCAAGTTTGTTTTAATCATGACCCCTGGGTCAAAACTGACCAAGCCCGGGGGTGGTCTCTTGATTTCTACATAGGAAAAACTTCAAACGTCTTCTTCTCTGATACCACAAGGCCTAGAACTTAGATATTTAGCATGTAGCATTGCCTTGTAGACTTTTACCACGATTGATCAAATCATGACCCCCGGTTGAAAATTAACCCTTCCAAGGAGGGGGGGGTCACTCGAGTTCGCAGAGGCTTATATAGTGGACCTCTATGAATTATGTTAGAGTCATGACCCCTTGTATTATTGGCAATTGATATACAGGTGAGCGATATAGGGCCATCTTGGCCCTCTTGTTTTTAAAAGGCTGCACGTGTTGTTCCTTGTAGAATCATCTGATTTAACACAAAATAGCATATTGTCCAATTGTTTTATACATTTTTCATGTAACAGTCTAGCATCTAAACCATATTTATGATTACTTCCATTTGAAAAAAGTGACGGCTTCAAAATTCCTAGTTTACGGTGTAATACTTATTCAAAAATCTGTCATATACCGATATACAACTACTGAATATGATAATTGGGTATATGTACGTAAAGATAGCTGCCAGTTGCCAGTTGCCGATTCAACTTCATACTCAAGTTGTCAATCAAATTTACTGTAAAATGGCAGCTAAGATGTCTATTCGTTAAAGCTCGCGAATTGGCAACTAGCAGCCAGGTGCCAACTCAACTTCTGTCAAAAACTGTGAATAATAAGTGAACTGGCAACTGGCATATGCCCATTCGTTAAACTTTGCAAATTGGCAACTGGCAGCCAGATGTTAATTCGACTTGTGTCACGAATAATTATTATTGTGAATTCGATACTTGGAAATGGCAGGCAGATGCAAGTTCGTTAGACCTTGCGAATCAGCAACTGGTAACTGGCAGCAAGATGCCGATTCGGCTTGAGCCAGTAATTGTGAATAATAACTAAATTTGCAACAGGCAAACAGTTGCCAGTTGCCAATTCACTTATTCTTCGCAATTCGTTACACTAGTTGAATTGTTATCCAGCTGCCAGTTGCCTAGCTTAGTACATTTTCATAGATATTATATCAAAACTTTGGTGAAAGTCAAATGTAGTTGTCAAGTAATTGTTAATTACAATCATTCATTGTCAACTAACTAATTAAATTCACATATTTGTAATTTAAAACATTTCCAGTTACAAATTACATCCATTTATCTTTTAGGAAATAAGTTGTGTGGCTTCATCTTTCTGACAAAAAACAATTTACATTCTCAAATGATGTATGGAGATTGCTATGTACAGAGATATTACTTGTGCAAGAATTCCACCAGTAAGTTTTAATCTATTTTTGATTATTCTGTAAAAATCATTTGCACGGTGTCTTTGGTTCATTCTTTATTGTAAAAGTGAAACTTTATTTCTACCAGCAGTTTGCATAGACTTTGAGAATATGGATATTTGGTTCAAAGGGTCATAACCAGAATGTTCTTATAATCAAATCTTAAGAAAGCAGTTTGCTACTGTCTTGACACAAATGGGAAAACCTTCAAAGCATCGAACATCAAAATTGAATAGATGATAAAAGAGCAATCAGTTAGAACAAGAAGGCCAATATGGCCCTATATCGCTCACCGTAGTGCCATTGCACTTTAAAACGAAAAGGTTGGTCGGTAGGTCAAGGTCAAAGTTGAAATCTGCATGCAAAACAAAACATACAGTTCAAATCCCATTGCTGTAGCTTCGAAAACAAGACAGAATGTCAGTAGGTCAAGGTCAAGAACAGACCACGTCGGAGTTTAAACATATATTTAAAACTGTATACGTGGTCCAAAAGCCATTGATGTAACTTCAAAAACAAAAAAATTGTCAGTAGGGCAATGTCAAAATCTGCATGGTGTTGAACTTTTTCGACAGGGGGTCCGGCAACCGCTCTTTTTGTAATATTCAAGCAAGCACTAGAAGATCAACATCGGTTTAACAGACAATATATTTATCTTCAAAACTGATAAATTACTTTTTGTAAAAAGCTACCGTTTTCTTTAAATTCTTCAAGGATATTGAGCTATTTCGCTCTCTCTGTTTTCCTGTTTTTTTTCGTCACTGCTCACTTCCGGTTCACCTCAAATGACCTTTCAAACACGCCATACGGTTATGCACAGAAGTGATACTGCTTACGTAACGTTTTACAAATTGCGTTTACAGTATGTGTCTTTCATATACCTGCTTGTCCACAAATTAACAGATTACGGATTTATTGCCAAAATCAGCATTGTTTACATACGAAATACATCAATTTGACACAGTGCGCGAAATATCTCGCGGAATATTTTTAACCAATGAAAACTAATTCCGTATGAAAACCCCTGGCAGGGTCAATTTTGAACCTTGTGGCGTGGTTTGAACAAACTTAGATGAGTCCAATAGCCAATGCTACATACCAATTGTCTAAGCTCTTTGCCTTGTGGATTTGGAGATGACTCTTTAAAGTTTTTCCTATATAAGGTCGAATGAAAATCACTGACACCCGGGTGTGGTCAATTTTGAGGGGGCATGATTTGAACAAATTGGTATATGATCACTACTCGACGCTGCATATCAAATATCTAAGTTCTGGGCCTTGTGGTTTTAGAGAAGAAGATATTCAAAGATTGTTTTGCTCTTGTGGCCATGTTGTTTGGTCAACCGGAACAATTTGAACAAATTAGAGAGAGCTTAATGTCAGCATTCTTGTGTCCAATTTTGATGAAAAGTGGTATATGAGAAGAAGCCACTCAAAACAATTATGGACGACATATGTACAAAGGATGGACGACGTATGTCGGATATTCATCAATCCTAAAAGCTCACCATAGGTGAGTTAAAATTGTAGGGTGTATTTTCGAATTTAAATTATTAGTTTTCAAGTCATACTTGGAATGTACAAAATTACTTAACAATATTTATTCTGATAGACGAGAAGTGTTGTGCTATTTTTATCAATGACATATCTTTGCACTTTAGTTTTTACCATATTTTTTATGTCCGTAGTAAATGTCCGTAGTACGAAGTAATCTATGGCTTGGGGTGCTTTATCGAAATTAAATTTCGATAGCTCCAAGCCATAGATTATTTCGATTCTTATAAGCCGAATTTATGAAAACTATCGTAAGTACTACGGACCTTTTTGTCAGTTCGGCGGTAATATGTAAAATGGCATAAATAGTGGCTGTTGGAAATCACTACCCTATTCGGGCAACCATTCAAGATATCATACATAGCTATATTATACAAACCTATTTAGTTTTGATCATCTTATACATAGAATATATAAACATAAATAAATATAAAACCTGACTGTGACATTATGCAGAAAACGTCGATTAAATGCGTATCGCAAAACTGAGCTGTACAACGTTTTAACGTGGAGTAATGACGTCAGCGTGATGACGTAAACGTTTTCATTCATTGTTTTGTCACCCGGAATCGAAACACTGCATGACGGTTAATCCTGAAATGTCTTGGCCTTTTTAAGGGAAAACAAGGTGAAGGTATTCTAATGTTTAACTGTCGCAACCAAAAATAATTTAGGTTCTTAACCACAACTATTTTATGCGACTGGTGTATTTATACACATATTATTTCTATTTCTTTCTTTTTTTCTGCGCGGGAGTAAATTAGAAAAGTCGGAAGGAGCTAACTCCGCCTACTTTTCCGAGTGCTTTCATCATATTAAAGCACTCGAATTGACTATAGAAATATACTATAGGCATATTAGAATAGAGAATATATCGTACTTTTCATAAGCACATACATGTACTTTTATTTGGTTATAAAATAGACTGGCACGTCGACATTGAGTATTTGATATCTATGTTAATGTTATCATGACACAGCAATGAAACTTGATGTCTTTGAAAGTACCCGTGATCATGTTGGTGTGCGATGTAAGAAAACATTCCATTCAGAGGACCTACAGAACAACAGCGAAAACATTAAGCCAGGTTACTATTGGATAAGAGACATCTTTAGCATAATAACAGGTAACTTTTTAACATTTGCCCGAATTTTAAAACGTTCATGTTTCGATGAATTATTGTAGGATTTTCGAATATCCATGGCTGACTTCAGGTCCAAGAATGAGTTTTCTGTGTACTCAAACACTTATAGTGTAGATATAGTGATAGAGCTAAGTGTCCTATCATATATCAGTTATCGCTCACCTGTCCTGCAACACGCATTGGGATATAAAGGTCTAAAAGTGATAAAACTACCCTTTGACAAGATAGTACCGGCCGACCGTTGGATTTCTCGCCTGGTAAACTTGCCAAGACCACAGTATGACTCCCGTGCATACTGGTAAAACTACTCTGTCAGAGTGATTCCAATCATTTTACACGCATCTGTAAAAGGAAACCTTAACATAGGCACACACATTACTGCAATTTTTAATAAAATGAAATCATATCATTAATGTGTAAGCCTGATACAATAGAAAACATTTGCTTGACATATATAGATAATCCGGTATTATCTGGTCCATATTATACCTAATCAATTTAGATTAAGTCTAAATATTATTGGATTTTGTCACAAATGCAGGTGCTACACCTTTTAAAAAACGTTAAATTTGGACAAAATATGTTATCTACCAGTCTATTTGGGTGAGTGTCTTCACCAATGACGCTTCAGATTAAAAATTAACCAAAACAGTTTAGAAAGCTCAGTCTGTATATAAAGGTTGGCCATGGCAATTACATGGCTCCTATTCATTTAGAGGTCAATAGTCATGGTGATCTTGAAAAGTTAAACAGTTTCAAAAATATAACTAGAGAACTACTGAACGTACTAGTACGTTCCTGAGAATGGGTACATTGGTTGTTTATGACCTGTAGATCATCTTTAAATTAATGATTTTGAGTTGTTAGGTCATCTTTTAAAGTCATGGTTGACTCGGTTTGTAAAAGAGTACCAATAAAAAACTAAATCCAATGTTTAGGCCGAGGTTACTAAAAGATTAATTTTTATTGACTTTAACATCAAAATTTAATGTCAAGGTCATGTTAGTCACCCCCAAACCCAAAGCGGTTAAATCTCTCAATCGTTTTTTCGCCCCTTATCTAATATGATCCCGTCTGATACAGTCTGATTAGGTGTCCTCAGACTGAAAATTTAGTGCAATAATTAGAAATTTCATTGTCACGTTGAGGAAATGGGTTTTATTGCTAAGTTCCTGTTGTATTTTTTAAGCAATTAGCTTATTATCCAACATAAAACAATATTTGTTATGAATTTACTTCAATAGTGTACACGATTTCACGGGCATATTCGTAGTAATGTTTTGATATCTTTAACAAATTATATTTGCAGCTAACCGATTGTAACTACAGGTACAAAAGCTTGACCAAAATTCAACGTTAGTTTACATCTGAAAATGCTATCTCTTTATATCTGAAATTCTTTTTTCTATTTCTAGTATCAGCATGTACTATACGTGATATTTAATGCAATCTGGATGTTTCATTTCTTTTCGTTGAAGAGTGAATGTGTATGTTTAAAAAACAAATTTACAAAAAATGTTCACCATTACTATTATTTGACAAATGAAATAAAATAAGCGTTCTCCTAATTTAGTGAATAATCGATATGTTGCAGATAATAATATGCAATTTTCTCATGTTGTAGCTAGGGTAATTTGAGCTTTTATATTTACATAAGTAAACGCTTTTAAATTACAAGCATTACTATTTATTGTTTATTGACCGCTTTCAAATTAAAATCTTCTTCAGCTTTTCGGCAAATAACAAGTTCTGGTCCTTTTTAGCTCACTTGAGTACGAAGCTTTTTGGGTTGTTGAATGTCTGTTGGAATTGTTCAACTTATGGCCCTTGGTCAAAAATTGATTTTACATAGATTTATACAGGACTTTTTTTAATCTTCTCTGAAACCACAATGCCCAGATCTTAGGTATTTGGCATGTAGCATTGCCTAGTGGTCTTCTACCAATATTGTTAACATCTTAACCACAAGGTAAAAATTAACTCCGCACTAGGAGTCACTTGGTTTTATATGGGTTTCTATTAGAGAAGCTTTGAAAATCTTCTTCTCCGAAACAACAAAGTGTAGAGTTAATATATTTGACCACACCAAGGAGGTCACTGGTTTTCATTTAGACTTATATAATTATATGAAAGACTTTAAAAATCTTCTCTCCCAAACCCACAGGTATTTAGTATGTAGCATTGCCTAGTAAACCTCTTCCAAGTTTGTTCAAATCATGGCCCCAGGGTCAGAAATGATCTTGCTCTGGGGTCATTTGGTATAGGATAAACTTTAAAAATCTTCTTCTGCAACACAAAAAACTCTAGAGCTTAGATATTCAGTATGCAGCATGATCTAGTGAACCTCTACCAAGTTTATTCAAATCTTGCTCCTAGTTTAATACTTGGCCCGCCCGGGGATCATTTGCTTTACATAGACTTATATTGGAAACTTTCTACACAAAAACCACAAGGTATGTTACATTATTTAGTAGACCTGTACCAAGTTTGTTCAAATATTGCCTCTTTGATCAAAATTGGTCCCGCCCGGGGATAGGGTCACTTGTTTTACAAAGATATATAGGGAAACCTTTAAAAATCTTCTGCGAAACCACAAGGCCAAGAGCTTAGATATTTAGTATGTAGCATTGTCTAGTGTCCTCTACCAAATATGTTCATATCTTGTCCCTGAGGACAATATTGGCCCTGCTCGGGGGACACTAGTTTTACAAAGTCTTAGATAGGAAAACATTTAAAACTCTTCCTCTCCAAAGCCACTAGACCTAGAGCTAAGATAGCTGGTATGTAACATTGTCTAGCAGACCTCTACCAAGTTCGTTGGAATCTTGCCTCTGAGGTCGAAATAGACTTCACCCTGCGGGTCCATTGTATGCATATAGAGTTATAGGAAGTTTTTTTAAATGTTCTTCTCATACCATAAAGCATTGCCTGGTGGTCCTCTTCGAACTGTGTCCGGGGATCAAAATTGACCACGCCCATGGTTAAACCTATTATGTTCAATAACTCGAGAACCATTGTGCATAGGGTTCTCAGACTTCATGGACAGCTTGATCTAAACCAGTAGGTGACCTGTATTGACATTTAGGTCACTGGGTCAAAGGTCAAGGTCAGATCTATTATGTTCAATATTGGAGAACCATTAGTCCTATGATCTTAAAACTAGATAGTGGGGTCAGTCTTGACCAGTAGATAACCCTTACTAATGTTGTTTGGTATGTAGCATTTTTTAATTCCCCTAGCAACTGGCGACTTCTTTAGCAACCAATGATTTCCTTAGAAACCGCTGACTGACTCTAGCAACCAGTGACTACCACAGCAACCACTTAGTTCCCTGGCAAGCAGTATCTTCCTTAGCAACAAACAGTGATTCCCGTACCAAACAGGTGACTTCGCCTGGCAACCGGTTACTTCTTTAGCTACCACCGACTGCCACTAGCAACCAGTGACTTCCTTAGCAACAAGCTACTATCGTAGCAACCAGTGACTTTCTTAGCAACCACTTAGTCCCTTAGCTTCCAATAAGTCCCTATAGCAAGCAGTGTCTTACCTAGCAACTACTGACTTCCTTACCAACCAGTGACAGCCTAATCAACTTCCAACTTGGACTAGTGACCAGTTTCTTCATTAGCAACCTCTTTCTTCACTAGAAGCCAGTGACTTCCTAAGCAACCAATGACTTCCTTAGCAATCATTGAGATCCTTAACAACAATTTAGTTCTCTAGCAACCAATTAGTTCCTCTAACAACCAGTGACTTCCTTAGCAACATTAAGCATCCTCTTATCACCAGTAACTTCCTTAGCAATGTCCTTAGTCACTAACAACAGTTTTCTTCTTTGGCAATCACTGACTTCCCCTAGTTATCAGTGATTTCCTTAGCAACCACTGACTGCCCCTGGCAGCTGGTGACTTTAAGCGACCAGTGATTTCTTTTACAACCATTGACTTTCCTTAGCAACTAGTGACTTCCTTAGCAAATACTGACTCCCCTTACCAACGAGTGACTTCCAAAGGTAAGTGCACTGGTACTTAGAAGGGAGATATAGGGTCATTATGGCCCTCTTTTAATTATGTCATACATCATCTATCAACGGCATGTAATGTCACAGTAGCTATGCGGTTAAAACAAAAGTCAGTCTTACTATTGTGGCTACAAGCGTCTGTCTATCCCCAGAGACCATAAAACTCACATTCCATTACACATTATCCAATTGTATATAATTATCTAATTTAAGGCACAGCATTGGACCAAAGCCCCGATTCGATACCCGACTTTTGTGGGGCGTACTCAAACATAATTGGGAAATACTATGTTGACTGTGCCGCAAACAGATTATCATTATGCCACATAAGTATGTAATACATGTATATATATTTAACTTGTATACTCTTATATAGCTCTGTTGGTCGCTTTCTCGTGCAATTACATCCAGTAGGATCCAGTACTAATATTTCGTGAGCCCCAGATCTAAATAGTATCTCAGTTTTCTGTTGTATTTATTTATTATCTAGGCCTACTCATTTCTCTATATAATTATTCTTATGACTTTATTGGAAACATGCATTTGCAATAACATAACCATACAAAAGTTAATGTGGGTGATTTTTAAATCACATATTTGAATAGCAAATGGTTTTTATCTTGCATATCGACAGGCGTTGTCACTGATTTCAACCATGTCAGAAAACTCGGATGAGTCACACACTGTCATGTGAACATGAAACCCTGTAATATTTAATGAATGAATAGTGAAATTACTCCGCTGCTTTAAAAACATAGTAACGTATTGATAACGGTGAAAATAATGATTAGAAATTTATATCGATGCGATATGCAAGAAAAATATCATTCTGGGTCGGAATATCTGTCCCTCTGGAACCTGTCAATGGGCTTATTCGACAAGCCTTGTTACCGCCAAACGGACAGGTCCCCTCAGAACGGATATTCCAATCCCAACCACAAACACATGACAGTTATTATTATTCTCTGATTTGCAATATGTAGACGACCTGTTGAATCTATTCGTACAGTAATCGCAAATATACTGCTAACTCAACATAATTATTGCATTTTTTTAACATATCATGTATACTTTCAAATCTCTTTCAGATACAAATCGTTTAATGAGCCCAACGACTTTTGATAAGAGTTGTTTTAATCATGGTAGGTAGATTAACATATTTTCCCGATACGTCAGTTCACATGACTTATAGCTAAAGAATTACTATCATAGTAATCAAACGATTTTATCTTTGTTATTGTGTATATGTAAACCAATACAGTTTGGAAAGGTATTTTCAAACTCTAAACAGATAAAGCAAAACAAATGGTCGTGCTCATTATTACAAAGAGAAATAAGATAATAAATACAATAAAATGTCATACCTGTCATCAATTTTTGAACAAGACTTGCAATTACGGGAAGCCCTTATTACCAAAATGTTTTATTGCATTTTATGCACCATTCCCTGATTGAGAGAACCGTGTCATAGTCTTCTCTGTCTTCAAATTTATTCTATGCTTTTACATGTGCTGTAATAGATGGTTATATTCCTTAACAATACAGTAATGGTTATATATGTCAAACAAATAATGTTCAGGTTCCCTCAAGCATATAACAATGTATAAAAGGCAATGACATTTTTGTGTATTTTGGATTACCCCTTGCTGGAAGTCTTGTTCAAAAATTGAAGACATATAAAAAAAAACTATTACATTTATTGACATATTTATTTTTGTAATATGGAGCAACATCATTTGTTTTGTTTGATTTGTTAAGAGATTGAAAAGACCTTTCCAAATATGTATAGGTTAACATACTTTCTAATCATAATAAAAATATAAATGTTTCAAGATTTTGGTGAATGGAAAACTAGCTTTTGTGTCAGGCGTATCCGAACTATTCAAAACTTTAATTTGGTTTTCGTAACTTTAATATATCAAGCAGGTTTTAACGAAATTATAGTTTTCCCAGAAATATGGCAAGCAATTTTCAGCGTTTCTATAGTTGACCGGGGAGCGTGGCTGAATAATCAGTTATTATGTAAATTTGCATGTGATTTTTGTGTGTTTCTGGTGTTGAATTGTTGTGTTGCTTTTAGTGGTCATTACCTGACGTCACATACATCTTGTGACAAAATATCAACGTCATTCTCTCTGTTAGAACAAAACTGTAAACACTACACAAGTTGCAAATTACTGCAAAGTATGGCTCTGTAAGAGTCACAGAAAATGCGCGGTTTTAATACGTTCACTACTAACAAAGGTACTAAGTACTTAACTACTTAACGCGAGATATGATTTAAAGACATCTACAGAATAAACCCTGTCCATTTCATAAGTATTCGAGTTAAATCGGCGATAAAGAGGAAACTCAGTCCCTTTTAAATGATGCGATCGAGTATATCCGTTACAGTCAGCCCGGATAGCTCAATCGGTAGAGCACGAGACTTGTAATCTCGACGTAGCGGGTACGATTCCCGGGGCTGACCAACTAAAATTACTAACAGTCTTTCAGATGAGACTAAAACCGAGGTCCCATGTATTGGTGCTATACACCTGGCATGTATAAGAACCAGGGGTGTCTCTGGAATCGGGACGCTTTCTGTATCTTGCACTAAAAGTAGTATATCGAGTACAACGTCAGCAAATGTCATTTAAGTTCGTGGAGCGCCCCCCCCCCCCGGCTTCCCTGTAACTTTGTACATATGTGTTTGTATCTTGAATGTTTTTAGTACAAATGAAATGAAATTTTCAAGGATAGCCAAATACAGATTAAACACCGAATTGTGTGATTTTGATCTTGTTACTGCAGCCCAGTGTCGTACTAATATTAGAAAGAATCCGGTTAATTCTGGATCACCCCTTGTAATTTTTCAGTGTATCACAGCAATCTGTTTACAAATGTATATAAATTGGTGAATCATGTAATTGAGTTTGCTAAAAATACAATTAAGGAACCACGACTCACACAACAGTAAAGCATACATCCACCGCTTTGAACACACCTGCTACTCCAGTTGAAAACATAGAGACAAGCTCAGCAGAGGAAATAACCAAGGCTATGGCAAGGCCAAAACACACTGTAACACATCACAGCTGGACAACAATGTCTGACAATGGCAAAATAGACAAATCCGAAGGAAATGACCAAAGTGTGAAATTTTCCTTTAAGTTTTAATTAATAATTAAAAATAGTTTAGCAGATATTACATTTGTATATTTATTTATTAGAATTTATTAAGAAAAAATCACTGAAATACATTTAACTACACATTTAAAGAAATACTTAAACGCAAAATTTTATCAAGTAAATTTGGACATACTGATTACTTTTGTATTTATTATTAAATTTATGTTTAAGAAAAATGAAAACAAGTATATCTTGCTCTGCATTGAAAGCAACATGTAAACAAGGAATTGTTTTACTCAAATTCATTTCTGCCTTTTAGGTCTTGGTGTGAGTGTTGGCTTGTCAGTCGGACTTTGCATAACATTGATTTGTGGAATTATTCTCGGCGTTTTCGTGTTAAGAAGGTAAAACTGAGTATTTGTACTTATAGTAAAAAATCATAAACATAGCAAAAGATAAATCATCGGAGGACTTATGTTATTTCATAACCATGCATTGCCTTATTGTGAATGTCTTTTGTAGTCTATCTGTCAGGACGTTTGTTTATTGGTCATGAAATCTAGTTTAAATATCTTCTCATTGATTTAGAAAAAATATATAAAACATTTTACTGAAAATACTGAACTCGTTTACTCTTCGTCATGTATCTGTAATAAAAACACTATGGTTAACCGATTTATCTTCTAGTGCCGATATATTTGCAAAGCTACCGTGTAATATCCTGCTGCTACATCTCACGATTCATTTGCTTTTCACAATAAAATTACATGAAAAGAGATCTACTGTACACCTTTAAAATTATCAGATATCAACTGAGTTAAAATCAAAATCCTTCACATAAGTACAATGAATAATCACGCCTTTTTAATGGTAAACGTTAAGTTACTTTTGTCTAAATTTTATAACAATTTAGATATAAATGTTGGAAGACACAAGGCAGAGAATCTGGTACGAAAGGCGAAGTTTCCTGGAACAATATTTCTTCGACAAGACAAGACGTTGTTCGTTTCAACAAAAAGAATGGAAATAATGTAGTTAACATATTCGATCAAACAGCAACAAATGACGAACCAACCCAGAAAAAAGAAAATGTGTACACAGAGTCATTTCCTGAATATGCTGCAGTCCACAAAAATGATCTTAAACACATGCCCCGAGATCAAAAAGAAAACTCACCCTCAAAAGAGAAGAAAACTGGATCTGTACATAATTTGAAAATGGATGGGAACAGCTCCTACTGCTATGCCGAATTTGGAAATAAAAATAACCAGCTTGCAAACTCAAATGGAATACAGACCTCTGAATACAGTTTTGCGAAAGAAACGCCAGAAGATATGGATGACATAGGCGAGAAGCAAGCAGCTGTAAAAGAAGACGAGTATGATGTCACGAGTAGCAAACCAAGTAACAAAACATCTGACAATATTTACAACAAATTGCAAAAGGAAAATTATTATTCAGATACTAATGAAAGGAGGGGAGGTAACTCACGAAATCAAGAATCTGTCTACGATTCAGCACAGCAAAGTTGTCCTTCTGGACCAACTGATAACATTTATAACTACTTATCTCAAGATGATACGTACAGTGATGTTTCAACCAGAAACGAGGATAAAATCCAACAGAGCAAGCTGACTGATCAAACCTACGACAAGCTTAAGTAGATATACAGACTATGACTCGAGCAAACGATTTACGCCAAGTGTTACGAGTCAACAGTTCCGTAGAATTGTCAAAAACAACGTTGTTATATAGACTCTCAAAACTGACCTATTGTGTCTGTTTTATACTTGATTTTACTGATCAGTTTTAAACACACTCTGGCGTTATCGGCTTTTCTTACGTAAGATTCCGTAGATAGTCGAACGTAATTTTTCAGAAATATCTTTGAGCTCAAAACGTATTTCTATATTGAATAACTGTATAACTGATTTGTGATGTTACATGTATATTTTATGAAAATAAATATCATAATCCACCTCATTAGAATATAGTCTCGGCCGGCCCACGGAGCTAGTTTTTAGACTACATACGAAACATCGACTGTCCACGTGACCTTGAGGGATTCGTCACTTACCAACAGACGAAAACATACGAACTACTGTACTAAAAGTTGGGACAGAAGACGTTTTTGGAGTATACACCCATTATACAACAAACGAAAATAGCGCAAAATAATTTATTGAAATAAAACTAATACAAATATTTTCATATACATAAATACTTGTAATATCTAATATACAACATTAATGTGGATGAGCACATGAACACCATTCAAAACGAAAAAACAGTAAGTTTGAACTAAATTCACTGAAACAGACATTTTATTCCTTGCATGAATCCTGAAATACCTTGTAAAACGAACATTAGACTGATTGTACCTAAAATATGTCACATTAGCATAGGCAGTACAGTCTATCAAATTAAGCCATAAGTCAGTAGTCTTTCTTCTGAAAACATAGCACTTTCTTATCAATGGCAAGTCTGGTATAAATATATGGCATATGGAAAGTTATTAAAATGTTACCTTCATCATAATGCAAACAAATATGTAAAACTTTTTTACTTAAAAAGTACGTTTTCTACATTCTACACATTCACTGACATGTTTGCAAATGTTGTATCTCACACTTGTGTATGAATTTTCACTCCATGTGTTTACACAAATAACTTTCTATGTATGCAGACATCAAAACTCTCATAAGTAACGTTCTTCCGCTATTATATTGCGCAGCTGCCATATAATATTGCAAGTTGTTAAAACCTTGAAGTTTGCATCTAGTAAGTACATGTAGATACATTTACTTTTGTTGTGACGAATTTCATGGCTTGTAAAAGCAACACACATTAGCAGTGACTTTATTCATATGTTTCTTTCAAGACTAGAATTAAATTGTTCCAATGTATGTACTATACCTTGCAAAAAGGCATCAACCTTACCTTGCATGAATTAAACTTGATTTTCAGTGTATAATACACATCTAAAACAAAGTCTTTACAAGTTCTTATAAATTACAAATAGCTATTATGTTACATAAAATATGACTCTGCAGTTGGAACAATGTTGGGCTGGGCCCTTAACCCATTTCTACCTATATTTTCACAATGGGACCTTTTGACTTGCTATTTAGGAAAGTCTATTCCTTAAACACGTATTCTGATCAATAGGCTGCAATCTAAATCCTGATCAGGGGATACTGTATTAGCTGCCTACTTTTGAGTGTAGCTTTTAAAAAGGTAAACATTTTGACTAGGAAATGTTTTGAGCATACATCAAACTCTGTCACAAAGTATACAACATTAAAATATTTGTCTTGTATGATTTAATAAAGTTACAGGTACCTGCAATTGAAGATGTTGTATTTTTTCGAATGGTCTTTGGTTATGTATATTAAAAATTAACAAACTGAAAATCTGCTGATATATTTTTACAAATAAAATGTGTTATAATACTTTAATGTAAGTGCATACAGTGTATACATATCATTATGACTGATTGTGTAATCCATGTACCATCCATAAATACAAATAACATAGTTTATACATGGGCTTATCTGATACACAGTCCAGCTATATTACATGTAATGACATGTTAACAAAACAAATATCACACCATTATAACAATTAACAAACTGAGCAACAGATAGGAATTGAAAGAGAAAATATATTCACTGAGCAGTACCTTGTTCTAGTACTGTTTGAACAAGTAAACCCACACTGTTTGATTTGTTTCTCCAATGTTACTATCAATTTTGGATTTAATCACACAAAAATGTACAATGTTCTTACTAAAGTAGAAGCTAAAGGGAAATCGGTGTTAAAAATAATGTTTTTATCTTTGGAATCATTGTTCTAAGATATCAACAATGAAAACATACCATGTTACCCAGGTCTTGTGTTAACAGACAGTCTGGGTTTAGGTCAAACTTCAAAGGCTAACAGGCTAATGTAATCTCTTTGTAAAACCAAAGTTTTGGAACTTGTGTTGAGTACTGGGAATCTATAATTATATATATTCTGCATAATGAAACTTAATTAATTTTTCATACACTCTAAAGGGGAAAAAAACAATTAAAGGTACCTGAAAGGATTATATTAATACCCTTTACTTCACCATTATCTACGTCTTGACAACTATTTTGCATTTTAGAAATATGGTAAAGTTCTTTTTAATATAGTCACTTCTTTTGAATTATGATGATAAAACAAATAAGTTCAACTGAAACACATTGTCTGTAGTTTGTCAGAACCTAAATATGAATTTACTAAATGGTATCATGCAGTATTTAACTTTAAACCCCTCAATGCTTTAACTGAGAGATGATCACTGTACATCTTGGCCCACACACAAAAATTACTTTAAAAAATAAAGCAATGAATACTTACATAAATACACAACTGAATAAATGGATACAATGCCAAATGTATATTTGAAGAGAGACAATTGTGGTTAATTTTTATGAATCTAAACTTATGACCAGCTCAAATTAATTCTGTATTCTTAGGACTTATGAAAAAACATTTTAGTGTACAAAACCAATATTCCTATTCTCTGTAAATTATATACAAAATGAAATCAATTAAAATTAAATGTATGTAGAACGTTGCTATGAAACAAGACAACTGATAATGTATGCAAAATTTAGACTAGTGATTTCAGTATTTATTTTGTTCTTTAAATTTGACAGGAATGTTTATTTAGCCGAGATCTTTAACAAGTACAAAATAATGGTTCACTGATATGATGA
Organism: Saxidomus gigantea; assembly: GCA_032359765.1. NCBI lineage: Eukaryota > Metazoa > Mollusca > Bivalvia > Venerida > Veneridae > Saxidomus > Saxidomus gigantea. The sequence continues at coordinate 22,546 of JAUMHA010384440.1, forward strand.
AATGAACTTCTCTTTTTGTAATTAAAATTGACATATATAGCATTAGTTGATAGTGTATTTATCCATAAAATTTCCCAGCAAACATTTCTGAAGTCTGCTTTCTACCGCATCTCTGCATAAAACAATAAAATCAAACAAACTGCTAATCTGAACAAAATCTGCAATAAATATAATGTAATTGCACTGCAAAATCAACATCAAAGAATACAACTTAGGGCAGAAAATAAATGATGTGATATTACCGCCATTGGTTAAGAATGGTCATACATTGCCTGTAATGATTATAAACAATTCCTTTAAATTCTAGGCATCATTTGGTAACATGAGATTTTATATTTTAATTACAAAACAAGTACCGGTATGCAAGATGTACTCCAATATGGCACAAGCCCCTTGTTTAAATAAACTGACCTCAAATTTCCATCAATCACAGATAGAGAAACAGAGAATGGACCTAAATCACAAATGTCAGGAATGTTTAAATTTAAACTTCTAATACAATGAGAGATGCTTAAGGTTTATTTCAACTGCTTCAGGTGAAAAAGCACATCATTAAATATTTCTTGCAGGTTGCATATTTTAAGATGTTCCAATGTTTATCTTAAGTAACATACTATTTAGCAAATTTCCATGTAAATTACCCAGAAACTCCAGTCATATCAGTCACCTAAATGTATATCTAACATCCTTCTGTCGTTTCAGTAACTGGTACATTTTCACTTGACTCAGTTCAAAATTAACAATTACTGTAGATCTGTTATAGCTCAGTCAAATCTTTTTATGCAGTCACTTTCAGTCTTGTGTAGCTGTCAACATGTGTTTTATATTCTTTAAGGTCACAAGATACAATACAACATTAACAGTTCTACAGAAGGAAGACACCCAAACACACATGTTAACACAACTACATGTAGATAACAACTAACAGATACATGTACAATACAATTATAATTGCTCAACTTACTGTACATATTGCACAATAACATAATGCTCGGTTCCAACTATTAATAAAAACAGCTGTCAATAAAAAACTAGAACAAGGAGTCCATCACTAAATGCAGTTCATACCCCCAATAATATCCATCAGCTTGCTGAATGATATACTTGACCTACATGATCTACTTGGGACATAAATGTCAGCCAATAAGAGAACAGAATTTGTAATTATATCACTGCAGGGTTACAAACAGCACTGTGAAAATAATCTAATTGTTCAATGTTTATGTTACAAAGTTTGAAAGCAATGTTTTCCAGGAAGCGGACTCGAGAGTGACCCGATAATCTCAAGGCATTCTTCACGCTTTCTTCACAATCGAGCTTAGATAAATTAGTATAAACTAAAACTTGCTTTTTATTGAGGATGAGAACTAATGGGAGGAGATTAAATGACTTCTATATATACACTTACCCTTACCACTAGTTCAATAGAGGTATACAAATGTATAAAAACAACACTGAAAAAAGTTTTAGTAACTAACCTAAAAACTGACCAACATTTCACTCTCTATTATCCCTCTATAAAGATTACTGCAAAATGAGTAATTTCTGCGTAACAAACATTTTAGTATTTGGTACATTTGTACAAGAAAGACTTACCTGTGAATTAAACATTCACAAAAGGACATATTCCTGAATATGAATTCGCAAGAAACCTTTCACAAATGTTTCAATTAGAATTGTTATTTGTCAATATTAAAATATTCCAAGTATTTGCTAGCAGTACTATTATATACAATCGGAAAACTGCCTGTAGTTCTTCTATAATGTTTCTACAGTAAAACTTTAAACATCAAATCACAAACATTTCTTTTATGAATATATAATTTTAAAAAGCACCATTAAGTACCATTGTCTGCTACTCTGCGACAGTGACATATTTTCTTCGTTAAAGTCCTTTTGGTTGAAGGTCAAATGAAAGCCCAAAACAAATGAACAGTAAGACAGACCCCTCCATTTCACGTGTGCATTTCTGCCTTACTCACATTACCAAATAAATCTTTTCCCCGTACAACAGCATTGCAACAAGTTACCATATGGCATACAGATTTTTCTCACAAAATATTTCACAGTAAATAACCGAAAGAAAGGATATCTGTATCAAACAATGAAATCTTGTTATAATAAAAACATTAATCTCAACATTGTTGTGTATCACATTTACCAAGTTCCAGGCACTAACACCACATTCCACACCTTAAACATATCTAAAACATTACATTTCATCTAGTAATCGAACTTTTATTCAGGGTACCTCTATTCAAATAAGGTTGTTTT
>JAUMHA010384441.1:0-12231 GCA_032359765.1 Saxidomus gigantea
GCAATTTTGGTTAAATGAAATACTGTTTAACTGATTGTCATGTGGTAAAATCCTGCCAAAGCATTATGGGGCGTGATTTTTTAGCATTTTGTCCAAAGGGACCAACTTTGCAATAGGCCTATACATGTATATTTCATATTAGGCTAGCAATATGGTTATATTCTGTGCTACATTTTGCCTAATTTCGCACATGCATTCCAAACTAATTGCATTTTCCGAAGTCATATCTATGTACATCTACATCCCAATCCCTCCTTTGCCGTTCTTACTAACACAGATTACAAAACTCCTTTGCGAGGATATAGGATATAGCGACTTTCGGATATCTACATTTTCTGAACAACAAATTCACACTTTATTTCAGTACAGAACACGTAACCAAATCAAAACAGTAAGTACATGCCTGAGCTAATAATGTACAAATGAACAACAATTATACCCGATCACTCAACTCTCACAATCTCGTGTCTTCGGTTATTTCCGTATTCGGTAAAGCACAAATTCCCATAGGTGACTCTAAGTCATTTGCTCCTGTGGATTCTTTTTCGGACACTGTCTCTTTTTTCTTCGGAACAGGAGGTTTGTAAAGTTTAAACGACATGAAGAAAAAGAAAACGGCGACGCCTGTAAACCCCATCCCGAGGAACGCGAGATTCTCGCCCATTCCCGCGTTGTCGTAATTCCAACAGGAAGTGTTGTGACCACACTTCTTACCCCACTTGTTGCATGTAGAATCTATGACTGACCCGTATAAAATAGGCCCTGGTATAGTTCCTGGAAAATAACATGGTAATAATAACATTGTTTCGGTCTCAGCTTAGGGTACCGTTAGCACACCATTTTATTGATTTTGCAAGAATTGAGAAACGGGTCTGCGCCATTTATTAGACTATCTGTAAGTTCCCTGTCTGCACATGGACTTTAACTCTTACCCTGCTGGGGGTAACTGGTTTTGCTTTTTCGACCAGTGTAGATCACGATCGCCTGCACATCCCTGCATTCTGATCATGGTCTTAACTGTTCGCTATTCAGTTTGTAAATTTTCAGTGACTGCGGCACTTCTCGAACTATAAATGGTGCTGTATTGAAATTGAAAGGATATAGATGCACAAGTCCATTTTAAAAATTTAGCGGGGAAAGGGTTCAAATATTATATATAATGTCTAATATGTACCCTACGGTGAGTTTTTAAACTTTTTACTTAAAACCGTATAGAATGAATTGTCATGTGAATTCGATCCTTCGGAAGATTAAAATGAATGCCAAAGTAAAAAGTACAAAATGTAATAAAGACATTATATACATTAGCTACTAATTTACCTATGACTCTAGCGATGAAATTCAACAAGCCCAATGCAAATGTTCTCTCGTTTTCATCCGCACACCTGAAATGGAAATCTAAACATCACATTCTAACAAACCTTAAACATCAAGCGTCAACGCGATATATATACTTCAATCGAAATGATTCCGGATATTATTTTTGATGGTGAACGGACGATCAGATAATCTGAGCATATGCTTCGTATAGCTGACACAAGATCGACGCTCAAAGTCGTTGAGCACTAGAACAGTTGATCCGGAGTAATGTTCCGAATGAGTGGATACATTTCCATATGATACCGGAAATAGCGAGGAATGCTATGCGTTCTCACCTTAGCACCACAGTTAAAGCAGGCACCGTGCTACTTGAAACGAAGAATGCTGATAAAAATATCATAAAGAGGAAAATGTAGAGCAGTGAGTTACACGTTGACGGCATACAATTTTCCAAGGTAACGGACGTAACATTTGTTCTTGACGATACACATTTACAGTCAGCATAATTCTGAAAGAAAAAAGAAACTAAATAAGCTTCAGCAGAAAATTGGAACTGACACAGTACAGAGCATCTTAGAATCTTTGCAGCTTTAATAGAAAAACAATCAAAAAAAAGATCAGGTAGATTTTACATGTATGTACATTTTGTACATGTTTTCAAGTAAGCGATTTAAAAACATGCTACAGCAGGAAATGAATCAAGCTGTTCCTACATGAAAAAAGAAAGAAGCTCATAATATCAAAACGTATATAATGCATTTATAACCCAAGAACTATGCCAGAACTCAACTATGAAAACAACTATAAAAAAACTCCACAATACATGTATTTACCTTGCCAGACAGCTCACTTTGACATCCAGCTAAACAAGGTGAGTAGTATTTCCCACCCTCTGTGTCACACACAACTTGATACACACTTTCATCGCAATGACAATTTCCACTGCATTCTGCATACGTCACGGATGAAACAGGTTCACTGAAGTTCAAATCATAATAAATAAGCTTATTTATTTGAATTGCAATGTTACAATTATATTCAAACAGCGCATAATCATTATCTAGATATGCTATTATATCGCATACAAGACTGGTCAATTATTTGACCATATAGTGCTGAAATAATTCTCCTATCCATATGTTACGATGTGAATGATACAAAATAGTTACTAGTATTTGATTAATGATAAGGACAACTACAGAGTCGAAGACAAGGCAAATGAGCTGACTTATAACCAATGCAAGTCTACTTACTCTAGTTTTAAATTGCTGTACTGGTGCAATACATATGTCAGACTTCAGTGATTACTGTTACATACGTTACCAAACAATTGCTAATACATACATTACCAAAGAATTACTAATACATACGTTACCAAACAATTACTAATACATACGTTACCAAAGAATTAATTTGAAATTTTTGCACTTCTGGTGTACATACTTATCCGTGATGTTAGTATTCCAGACAACGATGTCACAGTTCATGAAGAAACACGCTTTACTCAACATTGCCAAGGTGACCACAGCTATCAGGAACTTGAGAATGGATTGAACCTTTAACCTCCATCTCCGTATAACAAACCCGCCAAACATTTGACCAAGCGCAGCACCAGGGATCACAATAAGGCCTTGAAAAGAAAAGAAATAGTCTAGTTCGACAAAAAGGGTTGTGAATTAAGCCGCCGGGTCAACATCCGTACCTTACCGGGTCAAAAACTCCTAGAACGTGTAGTACAATCGAGGAAGAACGTCATGGTATTCACGGCACCAAAAGCACTAAAAACAATTTAACAAGTTTAGAAAAAGCATTATTTATTGTCATTACATTTCTGATATTATGTTACAGCACATCATACGGACTTTTATAAAAACTTGCTGACTCAGCATTGGTATAAGCGTTGGGCAGTTTTTAAACGCTTCCAGATTGAGATCAATTTAATACTAAATATCAATGGTCTGGATTTGCAGCAAAAATATAGTTAAGTAATGCAATATCATCTGTAAAAGCTCCACAAAGAATTCAAATACCACAAAAATCAAATATTCTGTTCACTTTACGACAGCATTATACAGTCTTCACATTTTCCATCTTCGATCGCTATTACCTTTTCTATACCGTTTCGTTAAATAGTGATGCGCGCTTGAAATCAATTTGAAGATGATATTATCCACGCATAGTTAATAAAACCCTGCTCACGTCTGACCTATCCTTCTAATGCATTTATTCCGAAACAAAATGACCCAGTTGATGGATATTTTCTTGGTGAAAATGATATTTTATCGATTAAAACTATGAACTCCTGTCCTTGTATAGTGCGTCCTGTTGTTTTGTTTTGTTTTGTTTTTTTAACATTGATAGCTTTCGCATTACTTCAGTGATACAATCTGAGCCTATGCTTTTAACTTATTCTGGAAAATCCATATTACTAAACATGTACATGTACTGGCATGCCTGCCTAGCTAAAGACTTCAAATGTCTTAAATTTGAGATTCATTCTTCCTAAAAAAAATGCACATTCAATGCTGATCCACAAAAAGACAATTTTTATTCCTCAACGAATCCCATTTTTTTTGCAAAACGAATTATTTCATCGCAGTTTAATTCAATCATTGAAAATTAAAACTGGTTCGGCACCACAAATGAGACTCCAAAGGAATTCAAAATTGCAGTTGATTGATTCTAGTATTAATTACATGATCGACTTGGTTCACATCCAAATCTTCTAGCAAATACTTTTTAATGTCCATTTTCTAAGGGCATTGATAAAAAAACCAAGACGAGAATTGTACATGTAATCAATAAATGTTCGTAAACAATAAATATACTGGCTTGACAAACAAACAAGGGAGTACTCTCAAAACCACAACACGATCGTAAATAAAATGGATTACGTTTGAATGAAAACAAGGGAGATATACAATAATTAAACTACAGACCGAACGTTTCCCATTAACAGCAAGTCTAATATTGAAGGATTCGCTGCGTATTCATTTGTCTGCTTTTAATGATGACTAAATTAACGTTTCAATCTTTATTGCCGTCTCGAGGAGAATAATTCGTGCCGAGATTCTACAAACGTCACAATAAATATGATCCGTGAGGACATTTTTCCTAACAGAGACAAGATACTTTCTTGGCTCATTACACATGAAGCAGACGAACAGCTCTGGACACGAAATTCACATTCTTTACACAGTAGGCATATCAGTATTAGAAAAAAGGTATTTAAAAATGTCAATAGAAATACCCCCACCCCTCATCCCACGTGCACCTTTTTTATTTGACAACATTAGCACCAGATTTCACGTCAACCATTTCAATCCGAAATTCCAAATTCAATGTATATCATTATAGAGGCCTGACCTCACTTATCAGCGGACGCTTAGAACAATAAAATGTGTCAACATGAAATGGAACAAAAGGACTGTTCATTGACTGTAAAACAATTACGGACATGGGCCTTCTGACGCCAACACAATATTAACTTTAACACCAACACAATGTTTGCCTCTGACATCAAAACAATATTAGCCTCTGACACCAACACGATGTTTGCCTCTGACGCCTTCACAACAATAAGCCTCTGACAGCAACTCAATGTTAACCTCTCACGCCTTCACAATACCAACCTCTCACGCCAGCACAATGTCAACCTCTCACGTCAGCACAATGTCAACCTTTGACGCCTTCACAATATAAGCTTCTCACGCCAGCACAATATCAACCTTTCATGCCAGAACAATGTCAACCTTTGACGCCTTCACAATATCAGCCTCTCACGCCAGCACAATATCAACCTTTCATGCCAGAACAATGTCAACCTTTGACGCTTTCACAATATCAACCTCTCACTCCAGCACGATGCCAGCCTCTGGCGCCTTCAAAATATCAACCTCTGACGCCAGTACAATGTCAACCTCTGACGCTTTCACAATATCAACCTCTCACGCCAGCACAATATCAACCTCTCATACCAGCTCAATGACAACCTTTGACGCCTTCACAATATCAACCACGCACGTCAGCACAATGTCAATCTTTGACGCCTTCACAATATCAACCTCTCACATGCCAGCACAATATCAGCATCAAACGCCAACACAATTTTAGCATATGACACCTTAAACATATTAATCACCAGAGGGCAACCTGCCGGGTTTCCCCTTTTTAAGTATTTTTGTATATTATTTGTCTAATTCCCGCTTGAGGTATTATGTCGGTTTATTAATTCGCAGTGCAATTATTTGCAGCCTATGAGAGACGGTGGAAATTACGCAGCCTTTAACAGTATCGGCGTCTAAGTGCACTGTACACAGCTTCATTGCCAAGAAATTATCCCATTAAATATTAAATATAATGAGTATAAGTAATAACAATAGCATGGTATGGTAACTATAAAACATGCTGGCACAGTCATATTTCACGCCAGAAATATTGTATATTAACAGCCCGACCTTTAGAAATGGGAAATGGTGAAAATATCATCACGATCACATATTCTAAATGATGGTGTGTAAGTGGAGTAGTTTAAGCCGTGAAAACACTTTCTTGTTAGCACCATCTTCAAAGTATGGCAAAATATCCACGATTCGATATCCTTGCAATACGAAAGCCTTAGACTACGTCCCCGCCGCGTCCTAAAAAATACGCAAACAGTACAGTTTGATTTTATAGGCTGACTAATCCAGGGTGCGCGTACCATGTGACTTTTTCGGTTAGAAGGGGCACAAAACAATGGTGGATTTCCGATGATCGATTCGGCTAACATTTTTCTTCATAACTTTCTTTTCGTCTACGGAAATAAACAAAATAGCACACGAGAGCCGTCTCACTTGGAAAACAAACCCCCGGTTACATGTTTTGTGTCTGTAAATGGCCTTAATTTCTTCAAAAGTGCAACCATGCATATGATGAACACAAACAGATGTTGGTAAGCGGGGTTTCGGGTCTTCAAAATCATCAAATGATTTTATACAAAATGACCACTTTGAAAACGTTCAGATGCTAAAGTAATGTAATCTACAGCACTTGAGAACAATGTTTAATCACAACATCTGACAAGACTATAATCACGAGTAGGCTTTTAACAGGCAAGTAGCACTGAAAATATCACTGTGAAAGGTTTTTAAAAACCCGACCGCCTAACAAAAATATAGAAACCTTACTCGGAATTTTTCTTGCTATACCCTCGATATGTCAAAGAAGGAAAATAAATTTTACCAGCGTAGGTTGCAGCAGCAGACGCCGTTGTACCATATATATTCTGGATATATTTAGGCAGAAACGTTGCCATGGAGATGGCAACTAGACCCATGAACGCACCAGCGAACGATACGCACATAAACGCTGGATTCCGAAGCAGACGACAAACTAATGCTGGAAAATGGCGGACGGAAATGGTGTTGTCATGTCTCCGAGGATCTCCATCATTATGTGTCTCTGGTACTCTTGTCTCTCGTACATACTTTGCAGCTGAAATAGAAAAGTTCTACTTTGTGAAATTAAATATACTTTTAACCATGGGCTATTTTCGTTCTATGAAGTTTCAGACCTACTAAGTTGTCGGTATGAATATTGCATTACTATTGAGCAGACACAATTTGGAGAAACGACTTCTGTAATGACAGACGAAAAGCCAGTTTTCGTAAATAGATCCCAGTGAATACCATCTGCTCCGGGTATGGTTTATGAGCAGTCAAATGTTATATCGATGGATTGTGAAGCAGACTGAAGTCCATATTGGTACATCTATTTAATAACGTTTAACATTCTGGCAAAAAAGCAAAACAAGTACATATAGGAAGTGAAAAATATACTCACTAAATAATTCAGCATCAAAATGGAATGAGAGGAAGGCACGTGCCAAAGAGTTCGGGAGAGGACGAAAAAAGAAACTCATTAACAAGGTAATCCTGAACTCCAATATTTTGACAGTAAAATGCCATATAGGAGCTGGATACAGGATACTGAAGACTATATTGATAGATCTACATGATAATGTTAAACATTTGTACTCACTTCCTACTGCCAATTGTATGGGGAGTGTACGGTATACTTACTTAATAATTCAGCACTTAACTGGAATTAGAGGCTGGTGGAAGTGACAAAACGTTTGGAAGTGAAAGGAAAACTCATTAAAGCCGTTCACTCACAGTTTCAGATGAACACATTTAATTTCTCCAAAATAATGATTATATTCAAATATAGAATGTAAAAGTAAATGCTAAAATCAACAACGGAAGTAACAATCTAGGTGGCAATTTGCAAAAAGCCATTTGAAATGTTGGTGGGGTTTGGTTTAACGGCACTGCTTCACTATTGAGATGTTGAGATATGTTTGTAACGCTTTATCATTTGGTAGCGTATAATTACAAATGTACAGATATACTCGACAGGAATTTATACTGGAACATTTTCATTTATTCTAAAATATATTATTTATTTTTTAAAAAGTTTCGAGAACTTTATTTTTTCACCAAAATCCGAGAGCGAGCAGTTTTAATAAAGCAATTAAGAACCTGATGTTTTTGTGGTATATAACTGTCAAAATAGTTTAAAGCTGCTCGCTGTCAGTTGCCGTTGCCGTTTTTTCCATTAATGACATACTGACACATAAATAAAAAAACTAAAGGCTAGAATCAACAATAGAAGAAAAATATAGGTAGGAATTGCAAAAATCGATTGAAAATGCTGGTTTTACGGCACCCCTACACTATATATTGAAATTTCATTTGGTAGCGTATTATTTCAAATTATATACAGATATTCTTCACAGGAACAGGAAGTTCATACTGGAAGCTTCTAATATGAATGGTCTAAAATATGGGCTTTTTTCATTCAGTTTGAAGAACTTTATTTTTTATCAAACTCTGATAGCGAGCAGCTTTAAGTGTTCACTTACTTGGTAATTCAGCACCAAAAAGGATGAAAGGTAGAGCAAATATGAACATCATGATCGAAGATATAAAGAACCCCACCCACCAGGCGCCAACCCATCGAGGATCGGCAGGGGTTAACTCCCACCTGAAAAATATAGTTGACGGTCTCAAGCGTAATAAAAGTACATACATAGTAAATGACGTCACTTCGATTAATGAATCGTTTCCATGGTGATGTTTTAAACAATTGTGCATATTTGCATTTGCAGGAAATGGGAAAATGGCAACATTGAAATATGTTAACGCTTCAAAAATGACACGAGAGACTCGATTGTTAGTAGTGTAATTATCGGCCATTAGTTGCATTGTTAAAACTTCCAGCGCACGTGTTTGGAATAGGTTGCACGAGGTACACGTGCGCAATGAGAAATCGTGTATTAAAATAAATCCCGCTTAAGGTTTTGCATCAATTAAAACAGCTCTATGTAACTACTCACTGCGACTTGGGTATTCTTTCAAAATCCACATAGACATCTAGAAGTACTCCGCCGACAAGGAAGCCTAACATAGGTCCGAGCATCTGGCATAGGCCGATCAGTGCTGTAAGAGAAGCCATTAAAATTGTACCAGCAGTCAAACAGCAACAGATCAGATATCAAAACATAACTCAAAATATTCTCTTGTAATTTTCTTATTTTTTTCGATTTTTATTACTCATTTGCACAGGTCTTAAAAACCAGTTTGCGAGTTCGGTTGGCTCATCCGGCTGAATTTCTAAGGAGCGCCAGACTCTGGTTCGAGTTCGGGTTGTAGCGTATCTTATAATCTAAAGGACGTGTTATGGGAGAGGACGTGTCGCACATGGTTATTTCTTTCTTTGTATATACATTCCAAATTTGTAGTACCCTCAAATGTGAAAATGGTCACGCATAAAAGAGAAATAATTTGACCCCATAAAATTATGTTTTTGCCACATGGATATAAGACCTTCTGGAAGAAATAAAATAAAACTTGAAACTATGTAAAAACTTTCGACAAAATGTAAAATTCTAACTCGAACCCTAACTCAAATGTAAAAATTGTACAACTGTTTTTCACAGTTGTCCAAGGTTTTTACATAAGGGGTAAATTTATTTCACATTTGAGTAATGATTAGGGTTAGATTTAGAGTGACAGTTTTCACATTTGTGACCATTGTGACATTTGGGGGTCCTACAGTCATTGGTAAAATATGGAAGAGTCTATGAATTAACTAGATTGCGGAGACATGATATATACTGCATGGTTATACCTGAACCAAAAGTTTGTCAACGCCTTTGCACATGGCTTCAAAATTGTTCCGTTATTGTATGAAATAATTCAATTAAATTGCTAGCATTTAAATTCGATTCTACAATGATTACTTGCGCGTTTCTACTGAAATTTGACTGTGTAATTTTGTCCCTTTGGCAACCTAAAAATCCTAAACCATATTAAACACGCACAGGCGGAAAATTTCATGGAAATGAAACGCTTATTTTATCGATTTGAAATAGGACGGTGTAAAATTTGCAAATAAGGTGAGAACTAAAAACCGGCTGTTCGGCTTTTTACCATGATACGCTGAACTAGAAGGCCATGATGGCTTTATATCGCTCACATGAGAATCATTGCTCTTAATGAAAATGCCAAGTTTAATGAAAATCAAATGAACAAGTAATTCTGTCATCATTGTTCTGTCATAGGTTTTCCCCAAACATGGTCCGATTTCAGTACACTTCATTGCCAGTGCACATTCAATACCTTTTAACCAAGTTTAGAATAACATTCGAAAAGGTAATTTAAAATGTTTCAAGGGTCTTTCATCAAAATGTGGTAGAATACGGTAAAAATATGGCTTTCATAGCTAGTTTCCCCACAGCTCTGTTTACTTTCTACTCTGTTTAGCCCATAATCGAACCCATATAAGCCGCATACAAATATCTCCAAGTTTTGTTTTTGTCATAACTCATGAAACGTTGCTCTAGATTATACACAATGTCAAATACAGCAAATTCTGTTAACTCAGGGGCAATAACTCTGGATATACCCATAAGTCATCTCATGTGAGATCTTCCGGACATACACATTATGTGCAAGTCTAATTAAAATTACTGTAGAAGTGTACACACCTTAAATGTGAACGGATGACAGAAACCGAACACTTATAAAAATCGACCGAGTAGACTTGTTAAAATCTGACAATTTTATGTCATTTGTGCGTGGCAATTTGCATCGTATAACCAATGAAGATACGAACTGTAAGAAGCTGTCGCTTTGGTGTTAAAATTAAATATTTGAAGGTTTTAAAGCATTTTACACCAGTAAGTGTTTATAAACACTCGTATATCTAATAAACCTAAGGATGCTAAGTAAAACTTCAGCACTTTAGAATGCCAATTTTGAAACTTCATTTACTCATCACAACAGGAAGATACAAAGATGCCCCATTTTGCAAGTGCGTCAATAATTGGTTAAAATTAGTTCAGAATTTAATTTAGTCACTGAGTAATGTGTTTGTCATAGATGTAATTTCTGGCGTAAAGAAGTCTTTACGATTTTCAAAAATATGAAACACTTCATATCAAGTCAAAGAATTAATAGGCAAAAAGATTTCAGTTTATAGATCTATCTGGTATGACACTGGGTACAAAGCATGCCAATCGATACCTAAAGGCATGGATGATATTTATATAGGCCACCGGTCATGACCAACCCCTTACCCTACCGACTAAATCCCTACCACTGTTACTTCATGTTTTTCACTGCCTTACACCGTCGGTATAAATAAAACAAAAGAAAACAAAGCCCGCTGGAAGCAGACAGTAAATTGTTACGTGAAACCTAAGAAGCTCTCCGATTTTACCCATTTGCATTCCGGTTCAATCTAGGCAATCTATTTCAGCATCCCCAATAATAATTGGCTTCTGTTATCCGAATATAATGTAGATAGAATGGCCTTAAGTAATCTTTGGTGACAAAGAAAAGGCTGTCTCCAACGTAATATTTATGTATATATCGGCTGATTCATAATGGGAAAGACGACGCTTCGGCTCTAGAATGTCCAAAGTAATGTGAATGTGCAGATATACGGTAATGATAGGATAAAATAAATGGGACAAAAATTCAGCTGTCCGTAAACAGAAACAAATATACAAGCATTGTCGTGGTGGCAGAAACAGACGTCATGGTATTGTAGTAGTCACGAGTAAGTAAAAGTGCTAGTATTTGAACTTGAACGATAATTAGAATCGGAATCTCACGTGAATGTATTCATGGTAGTGCATGTATGCGACCTTTCTCCAACGTCAGACGTCAAAAAGCGAGTTTTCGCCGATTGGTATGAAATTTTGCATACTGATGGTACTCTTAACATGTTCGTATTTTATTGGTTTTAAATTTTCTATTATTCGTTTCCTAGGAACACGACGTCGAATGTCAATGAAGTAATTGCGTCTTTGTAGCATGCACTATGTGATGTTGCACATAATGCGAATATATATGTGACACAGTATGTGATGTTGACGCAGTGATGCGTACACAATTACATACTGGCTTTGAAACAGGGCGTTGACAGGAAATCACCATGATGTAGTTATAAGATCTAACTCAACACATAATGGTTACACATGGTATTACAGACCATACGACACATAGACTCCAGAAATACCCATCGTGATTTTCGTACATCTGTGTTTGAGTAAATTATTTAATAGAACAGAACAGAACAGAACAGAACAGAACAAAATTTGTTCTGTTTAGTAAATTATTTTTTACCTCTTTGCAAACAAGACTCTATTTAAAGTGACATTATGCTCATCTTACTGCACATAGTGTATTTTTGGTGACAGTTTTATGAAAGCAATTTTTGGTAGCTGTGCATTTAAATGTGTTAAACTAATGATAATGCCGCATTATATTTGAAGTTGGTGCTATAGAAATTAAAGAAATGGACTAATAAAATAATAATTCCTTCCTTGGCAGTGATCTCCCTTGTGTTATTAGTGTTGCT
>JAUMHA010384463.1:0-12230 GCA_032359765.1 Saxidomus gigantea
GACGCCGATAGACAAACTAATTTAGTATTCAACATTAATGCATACGTGGTGCTACATTCATAAATATGAATTCCCCTTTTGTTAGTTTGACACAATACCAGTATAATGAATACAAGAGTACACTTAAAACAAAAAATCATATTTTGTAACAAAATCGTTTTCTTTTAGATAAATTGAAAACCTGTTTATAAACTGCAAAAAAAATTTTTTTAAATGAAGTCAATTTTCTTGATTTTAGGTGATGTACTCGGAGCTGGCATTCATCCGTTTTGTTGTCACCGACACCATTACCAGTCATATTGTGTCTCAACGTGTCATTCCACTTAAATGCTTGAGACCTGGTAATTAATAATTAATTTCATTATAAGACAAAATATATCAAAATTGTTTAACATCTTGTGATATTATTTTACTGAGCTGTATACAAAATATTTTGCAAAAACAACTCTTTATGATTTGAAAATGACTTTTAATAATTAGAAAATGACTTTGATCACTATCGGTTTAATCTTTTTCTGTGAACACTTTTCGTCTGCATTTGTATTAATTTAAAATTAATTGGTTTTATATGTAATTTTTTATATGTTTTAGTACCTTATTTATCATTTCGAATCATTTTGAATCACATGAAAATATGACGTTACTGAAAATTTATCAAAATTAGATCAGTTCAGTATTTTGAATATCTCAGGGGGTAACACTTCTAAAAGAATAAAGTCATATCAAAAGTTGAATCAATTACTTGTTTTCAGTACAATGTCCTTTCATCCAAACATTGTCCTATATTTTAGGTGGAGTGAAATGCATGATTATAGCACCCGTCTTAATGGAATACTTTTTTCAACCTTTTACCAGATGTAGGCCATTTTGTTTGCGCTAATATTGGCCACACTTTTGGATTATACCAATTTCATATGAAGAATATGATATCTGTTTATCTAGGACAATTATATAAACAGATTAAGCATATTAAATCATCATTTGTGTATTTGATTGTTTAGTAATAAAATCAGTTGGATGCTTTTTGTTAGGTCGTATTACATTACAGTGAGAGAGTCCTGTATAAGAATTTTAGTATTTTGCAATTGTTATATGTTTCAGGATACAGGCATGTTCGATTAAGGACCGCAACAAATCAACCACTTGAACTAGCAACCATTTTCATCTATTCGAAACACGAGGAGGAACTCATAGAGCCTTGTAGCCGTCTGGAGTACTCCCAAGATTCAACTTCAGCAATACTAAAATCGGTATTTACACGGGTCAAGGACATGTCAGACACGGGAAAAGACGGAAAAGACGTACATGTAAGATAGTAATCTGTCAGATTGTGTGGTCTAAGCCTACTTTTTTAATCGAGTGTAAAGTTTAAGGTTTCAAAGTGGTCTACAATATTGTATGACTGCTTCCTCTAGTTTTGGGTAGAACCCACACGGAATATATTTAATATGGAAGCCGAACATTGACTCGAATCAGTGATCTCATGGGTTATGTGTTCGATGTTGTATTCTTTGCCTGCTCCCTCGAACCTCCCTAGAAGCTTGTTCCAGATAAAAAAGATTATTAAGAAGTTATTTGTAGAGACATAGATGAAGTATGATATTTCAAAATTGTTAAAACTGTATAGATCTTGTTCAGTGAACTCATTTAGAAAGTAGGCTTTAATATGAGTATGCTATTTAAATGTCTCTTTAAACCGGTATTTAGTTAAATTGGTTTGTCTGTCCTATTATGTATTTTAAGATAAGAACACTGCTTACCATAATCAACTCGTTTTCAGTTGGCTAATCCAATTGGTACCAAGTTAAAGCGGAGAATGTTTTTCATCAGTGTATTTGGAGTGACAGCGCCAGATGAGTACGTTATCCTGAAGGTCACTCAGGACACATCAGTTTATGATGCCATTGCCCAGGTAACCTTTATAGACAGTTGAAAGATTATGGTAATGTATTTGTGTGTATTAACACCAGTCTTATCTAACAGGCTTGAAATTTCTGACTTATGAGACACATTTCGGTGCACATCTATTCTTTTATGTAAGGCACAAAGCACATAGGCGTACGGTAACCATTCTTTTACTAGCTCCAAGCTAACCAGCAAATTCGTAACTAATAAGTTATATTGAGTTACGTCCTTTCAAAATTGACTGAAATGAAAATCTACCAAATCTAACAAATAAGGTGGATTTTCTATTTTGACAAGGAGGGTCAACCTATAATACATGATTATACACTCGATTTCTTATATTCTGTAACTTTGAAACAGTAACGTGACTATTAAGATGACGTTTTCTGTTTCTGTTATTTTCGTCTTTGCTTCACAATGGTACAGCGATTTGCGTATTAATTAGCATGTCCCTGTGCAGCATAATTCAAATTGAAGGTTGCAAACGGGGTATCTTACAGTACAGTTTTGCTTAAATTCAGACATACATGTAGATTCTAATCAGGCGTTATTATTTCTCCGTATGGCGTACTTAAATGACATGCTGATATCAGTCAGGCCTTGATAGCACTCTACATGTCACATTTTCCAATAATTTTTCACAAAACTTCACCAAAAGTATCAGTCTAGTTATTATAGTTATATTATAATTTGGAATCACTAGCTCAAAGGTAAAGGTTACCTGAAAACCGAAAATGTCCGCACTTCTTCTACTAAATCCTTTTATGTATGTCCATAACACTTTGCAGGAAGTATCATTATGAAGTCTAGTTGTGCGTATAATAATTTGGGCTCACTAAGTCATGGTCATGGGGTTTGGAGAAATACGTTTCTCTCGTATAAAAACAATCTGTATTATTGTAAAATAACTTATATTGTCCAGTACCCTGCGAAGAATTAAAAAGTATGGTTTCTTGTGGTGTATATTAGATCCTCTACAAATACGTTAAATTTGTACAGGCCCTTGCGAAAGCAGGAAGAACAGACGAAAAGGTTGCTGACCATGTTTTAGTTGAAGATGTTCAAAACAGCTGGGAAAAGAAGGAACAAGAGCGATCAAGTTGTCAACGGATATTAAGTATGTCAGAAAAGCTTCTCCAAGCTCAGAACAAATGGAAAGGAGCTGGCAAATTTGTTCTTAGGAAAGTCAGCACTGTAAGTACAAATTTTGTTAAAATAAACATGCACCATTTTATTGACTTAGAAAAAGTCCTGATATAACATTTTATTCATTTATTTGCGCCAGTAATGGCCCTTCCTTTCCTAGCAGTTATTTTGTCACTGTTAATATACTAAGATACGTTTTGTCTCATAGTGTAGTTTGGTTTTTTTAATTACTCCTTCAAATTATCTTTCATTTTAAGGTGTTAAGTGTTTTTCTGAGTTAAGTTTATAACCATTTAGAAAGTACGTGTCTTGTTTGACCGCAATGTCGTGAAACTAATGTGGCGCAATCCAGATATTTTAACTAGTTGCACGACAGTTTTTCTGCAATAAAATTCTAACCAGTATTACTTAATCGGTTGAAAACAACAATTGACCAAATACATGTGTAGTTGGTTTTCAATTTGTAAGGACTGCCAATGATTCTGTATAGCTATGAGTTTTAGGGAAAGAAATGTAATTTGATATATAATATTGTTGTACAACAAAACAGCCGCTAATTAATCTCCATTTTCGTTCTTAATGACCGTTAAATCTCCTATTATTTTCCAGGATCCAAGTAGCAGGGCATGGGTTACCTCAATGCTTGCTAAAGAACAACGGGTATGTAAATACTTGCTCTAATTTCAATTATTAAAGAAACTAGCTTGTATTCATGACTTAAAATTCTGGTTTACATGGATGTTTTGAATTGTTTCCCTTCGTAAAGATTTTCGTATTTATATAGTTTGGATGGTTACCTGAATTTGTAACATTTTGTCCATTCCTTTAGTGGAACAGTAAAATGTACAGAAACATAGAATTGTCCACTTTGTGTTAAGGTTCCCATGAATGAAGCGTCATTTTATGTTGAATTACTGTAAGAAAGCCAGTTGTGTTTATGATAGGCAATTCTTGTAAACTTGTTTTTTTAATTTGATAGAGGAAGTATGACAGTGGTAACAGTCCCTCCGGCGACTGGGACAAAGACGAGCACATGTTCCTGGTATGTGTCTACAATGTCTCACCCGATCAACCCTATACAATATTCAAGGCGCCAATCTCTAGCACGTCACAAGACATCATCACTCAGGTATGTGTAAGTAGACCAATGTAGTATTCTATGACCTTGACAAATGTGAATACTGTGAGTCTACCGTGACTAATGTGTTTACATGTACCATGATTGTACCTTTACTAATTATTTCTCCCACATCTAGAAACATATTGATTTAGTCGTGTCTGTCTTCCTGTATGGACAACTCCTACACGCATGGGTGGATTTTACTAAAACTTGTTTGAAATGTTTAGTACCAACTTTAGTTGTAGATGTCATCACGATTTTCCGCTTCATTGAATTTTGTATGAGTTATGGGATATTGAAGAATTTGGTGCCCTTAGAGGACATCCTCATTTTCAGTAAAATCTTTTCGGAGCTTCTTGTCAAATACTCCTTGTTGGATTTTTAACACTTTGTCGGAAGCACCAGTATAAAGTGTAGTTGTGCATATTATAATTGGGGCACTAGCTCAAAGGTCAAGGTCATAGAAACCTGAAAATAGACAATTTTGTCCGCGCTTCTTCTCCAAAACCATTCCCTGGATTTAAAAACACTGCCGGAAGCATCAGTATGAGCTATGAAGTCTGGTTGTGCATATTATAGTTTGGAGTCAAATGCTCAAACGTCAAGGTCATAGGGGTGGGAGGCATACAGTTTGTTTCGTGCAATTGTTTGTACATGTATATTGTGTGTATATTGTGAGTGAACCTTCAACTACATTGACTTCTGTGTAAACTTTGAATGTACCTTGAATAATGTGTAAATCATGAGTGTAGTTTAATGAATTTGTAGTAACCTTTGATAAGAGTACTATGTTCAATGTGTAGTAAATTGTGTGTGACAAATGACCAATTTTTAGGAAACGGAGTGTATCTTGACAAATGTATAATGCTGTATTCGAAAGTTTTAAATCACTAGATATACCTGTTCCATTATATGTCATTAAATATGACGCATATACTCGTAATGTGAAAAAAAATCATGAGGCTAAGACGACTCTTGGTTGAAATAAAATATGTTACTTACAGTTGTATTTTTTCAAAAATCCGATTTAAGCTTTATCAATACACATGTTACGTGATTTTAGGCCATGAGAAAAGCACATCGTTCTGGCGAAGAGGATCCGAGAAATTTCTTTCTGCTTGAAGAGCTTGATGCCCAGACTGAGGCACAGAGTTCTGGAAAGAAAAGAGATAGTGAAAGGGTGTTCCGTCGGATTTTGTCAGCAGACGAAAGCGTATATCAAGCCCAGAATGAATGGAAGACGAACGGAAGATTCGTCCTTGTTGACCGGGATATGGTAGAATTCGATCAGGATTTACCTGTGAGTTGTTATACATTCGCTTTCAAAAGGCATAAATCGGTAAAGTTGGTTACAGTTGCCCTAACGCCCCTTCTTTATACATTGGCATTAAAATGGTTCAGTTGAAATACAAAATTCTGTATGTAAAGTTATATTGAAAGATATAGTTTATGCATGATTTTTTGATTGTGTATACCTGACATATTTAGATTATAACTTTTACATGCATTCACTTATTTTGAAATAACTTCATACAGTTGTTGCCCATACATCAAGGAAGTGTCATGTACCAGTCCAGGAGAGCTACATTGAAGGCCAATGCCACACTTAGGGCTCAAACCTGTGGTACAGGGTTGAAACAGTTGTTCATGTCCAGAATGTAACTAAACATGGAATTACTGATTTTTTTAATTACATCACGTAGTTGCTGTCCATACCACAAGGAAGTGTCATGCACTAACCAAGACGGTTAACATTAAATTCAAGGTGACACTTAGGTCTGAAACTTGAAATAGAGGTTACGTTCTGGTATTTTATGACTAGGCTGTATCTTCTACATGCATAGACTAATTTTGAACTAACTTCCTAACAGTTGTAGCCCGTACCTTGCGTGTTCATGGTTAAGGTCACATTTCAGAGTCAAAAGGCATAGGGCTGTATCTTCTCAACCCCTGGGTGGACTTTTATTAAACTTGGACCAAATGTTATCGCCACTTCATGAAGACATCATGCAATATCTATGTTTCAACCAAGTCTGCTGAATATCAATGTCATATTAAGGTCAAAGGTCATGTTTATATCTCCCAACACTTTAGAAGGATTTTCTTGAAACTGTGAGTAAATGTTAAGCTCATGGAATGGGTGTGAATATTCTGTTTTTCAACCATGCTTGGCTCAAGGTCAAGGTCACACATCAAGGTCAACGGTGACCAGACTATCTCTCCTTAACATTTTGAATCATTTTCATCAAACTCAGAAAAAATGTTCTTCTCATATGATGACAAAGGGCCAGATAATTTTTGGCGTCTAAGGTCATATAACAATACATTCTAATCCCATTAAGGATTTTCATGACGCTTTGCGCATATGCTCATCCCGTCATATTCGGTTAGGGGTATTGCAAGGCAGTACTCCACTTGTTTTCTTTCACTGTGCCAATTATAACAGACATCTATATGTTAACATGAAACTTTCAGTGGTCGACCGAAAGTTATATCGTTTGGTTCCGCTTATATAGTCCCGTATAAAATCTTCCAGAACCATTCTCTGGAAAATATTAACCCTTGAAAGATCACATCGCGGTCTTCGTGGCATTATTATCAGCGTCAGTTTCAGAGTTGGGCTGTGTAAATGCAATCTTTTTACGTTATTTGATCTAGGTTACTTAACAAATAGTTATATTTAGATTGTACATTGCAGATTGACAGGAAGAGAAAAAGTGTTCGTGTGAAGGGTCCTGTTTTTCAACAGGGCAATGTGTCGACGACGCTCGCAAGAAAATTTTGCTCAAAATTGTCAAGTAAATCTGATCAAACTGATAGTTCCCAGGGCCCTGATGAATCACCGCTGTTACCAAGGTCACCAACAGGTTTGGCTCTTTGTTATAGACTGATCCCCTGCGTATATTCAAACAGACGACAAAATAAATGGCGCCATCTTGACGAAAGGCATTATGGGTCAGGTGCGCCGGATTATTATATCTTATTATGTTCTTTTTCGTCTTCACAATACTTCCCAGGTGTGAGAAATTTGAGCTTTCTAAACATTTAGGTTGTAGGTTTCATATTACTTTTCGTGTTATTATTAATGAATATTGATGCCACACTTTGATGTAAGTGATAAATTTAAAACTCCGTGGCATAATTTTTTTCCAGCTTGCAACGGCAGAAAGTGGCACCTAACTCCTTCACCTAAAACTGTCTGTAAAAAGTTAATAAAGTACTTGCGCCAAATCAGGATCCTCCAACTTGAAAAGCAACTTACCAAACTCTTCATCTGCCTTCCTGTTTTATACAGAAAACATAATACTCTTCAAATTTTCTGTACCATTTTGGTGGATAACTAATGTGTGTGCGTTCATTCGTCTGTCAGTAAGCACCTCGTCGATTGATTTTTGTCAAACTTCTCGAATGCTTTTAATAAACAGTAAACAGCAAGGATCGCCTACCACTTTCCATAAGGTGTATATAAATGTTGAAATATGCTTATGAAATAGGTGTGCTTGGGACACAGGTTTGAGTTTTTCCAGAGTATTTTATGAAAGTTATTAATGAACATTTCATATAGATGTAATTCTATGTTCTCCATTTTAATCAAATTAACCCTTTGTTTCAGTGCCGACAAATGAAAGTCCGCCTACACCCATAAATCTATCTTTGCTGCCAAGCTATTCACCGCACAGTAACGGCCATCAGCCAAGCAGTCCAAGTTCGAGTGGCGGACAGTCCGGAACCTCAAAATGGAAGAGAATACTTAAACTAGGGAAAAGTTGAAAAGCAGACGATGCGTTTACACTGGCATTGTCAAATATAAACAAAACAGAGTTCGTCAGTGCAAAAGACCGTATTATTATACAATAGTGACGCATACTTACATAATCATGTCATGTGTATCGAAAACTAAATGTTGAAAGCTGGTCATATCATATGATAATTATTATGCATGAGGACGGTAGCTGCCCACAAAACAATACGAATGTGTATTTCTTCGGTAGAGAACATATTTTGTGAAAAACAAAGGATTTGTTTCTTTTTCTTTTTTGCTTTTATGTCTTTTTCAAAGAGTATGGCCTATGTATGTTTCAGATTTAAACGTGATGACTTCACAGTATTTCACGGAACCCGAAAGCGAATGATCTTTAAGGGTGTGTGGAGAAATGAACTTGCATGCACTGCAGCAATATTAAAGGACACACTTAAATTAACAAAAAAAAATTAAAAATCGTGAAGAAAGTTAATCCGCGGAAATTAAAGGAAATAAAAACCTTGCGTAAAAATGAAGTTTACAGTTATTTTAGCAGCCTAGTATTACAATCTTCTTCAAGAAGATCGTGCACATTGATCAGATTGGTAGGTCTCTACCGTGCTAGTGGCGAATGACTCCGTCTTTGCAACCAGGCAGTGTGATTATGATCTGACTGTTCGCGCTCTTCAGTCAGAAAATTTTCAAAAAACTTTTAATGATAGTATCCAAATCGGAAGATGGATAACTCCATTTTAGAAATTTAACCTGGTAAATAGCATTATTAACGTCTAAAACACTTCCCCACTGACTGATGTATATAGTGCTTATTATTTACAAGTTGCCAAAATGATTACATATTTATTCAAATTAGTTTGATTGGAACGCTCAGAGATCTTAATTGCTCTTGTGAAAGCATATCAATAGTGCAATTTGAGGGCGTATTTTATATCAGCGCATCTGAGCCGTCCTGGTTATTGCCTGTTCACCTTTGGTATTGTTTTGAGGAATATGTTTTATTTTCATAAACATTATACCAATATAGACATCAACTCATATAGAATACCAGTTGTGTGTCACAATTATTCCAAGACATAGATTAAAATTTTGTACTATGTTCGAAAGATTTTGTAACGTATAACAATTAATAACTTATCTGCTTAGATATGTAATTTCATTACGAATAATTAACAAAATATTACCTTGGCTACTGCTTATTGTCATGTCACAAGAAAACCTTTAAAAATAGTTTCTTGGGTATTTTTGTGGCAAACGTGTAACAATGACAAAACATGATAATCTGTCTGATTTCATACATAAATTCAATTTACGAACAACATTAACTATTTGATCATGGCATCATTTCTTTATATATACTGTAATCATCTTTATATTTGCGAGTTGTGTATTTCAGTTTTTCAGTTTTCATTTTTTCGCGAGTCCCGTGAAGATAAAGATATTATAACAGAAACTTTATCAAGACAATTCACGAAAATTAACAAAAATAAAAACCTTGTGAATAAAATATACTTTTGTTGTAGCTTAAATAAAATCCTAAAAACCTTGCGAACAGTTTATAATTTTTTTAGCGAAAACAAAATCCATGCAAATAGAAGGAGGTTTACAGTATCTTTCCTGAAATGTGTAATATTTGAGGAACCTGATCTCAAACGTTTTATACTGGCTTCAGATAAAGTTTGTTTTTAATTTTATAATGCATGTTTTCAATTCACTTTTTTCTTTTCTTTTACACAATTGTATTTAAAAGTTAAATCTAATACATGACATTAGCTCATGTTTGTTTAAAAATGTGTAAATATTATTGTTGTTATTGTTGTTGTTACAAAATACTACTGTTGTGAAATGATTGGTGTATGTTATGTTGATGACATAAACCTGTGAAATGTAAAGTAAAAAAATAAAATCAAACTTTTGTCTACACTACCCGTTGGTCTTTATTCTAGTCTATACTTTTGTAATCAGTATAAATGATTGTTCAGTGTCTATAATGATTATAGTTATGTACAAATTTCATTTTAGTTCGACAGCTAAGAAAATTTCCTAAATGCTTATTTAATCGCTCCTATACACACCCCTCTCGCTACAGGCAGTGAGTTTCCCAACGATGTTATGCATCTGAAGTTGGGTAAACTGAGGCACGATTAGCATCAGAGACTTTGACGAAAGACCGCATATCGTGTTTCAGCTGAGATTCGACCTCGGGACCTACCGTTCCGTAGGCATATGTCCTAATCATCGTGCTAGCAGTGTCCACTGTCAATGAACATCAGTTTCATTTTTGATTTGTATGCCCCATTACAGGTCACCCCGTTTATTATCCCCGCCATCGATAAAATAGACATCAGTAAGTTGGACATAAATACTTTGCCCTCGTTCTACATCATTTTATAACCCCCAGTTACATAGCGAGAACAATGCATATGCATTTCAATAGTTAACCAACTAGAATACGTTTTATACTAACCAACTACTATCTACAACTACCTCACTGGAGAAGATGTAAAGAAAGAGGAGACCAGCACACTTAACTTTTCCACATTTTCCAATTAATTAAGATCACGGTCATCATGACGACCGTGTGTTTGTCTTGGCTAGACACTCTAGGCGTATGATCGTAAACGCCAGCGTAAGTAAAGACAACTAGAATAAAGTAAAACATATAAATTTAGCTCTACCCCTTGAGGTTTCTGAGAAGAAAATATAAAACAATCTGTTTTTCACTTAATTCTAAAACAAAATTCCAAGTCTGAAGAAATTCTAAGAAAGGGGATATTTTGGGGGCCTACATCAATAAGGGAAACTGTAGCAAACGTCCTGAAGCTGCTTGTTTGAACGGAGAACCATATTAACTTTATTAAGCACACAATTGTGTGTAGGGATCTGAAAATGGTCACAATTGTTGAGATGTTTTGCTATAAACCAAAAACACAAAGGCTCAAGTCTGGCATTTTCTAACACATTTTCTTATACATTGTTTATACATGCCCATGCGAAGA
Source organism: Saxidomus gigantea (assembly GCA_032359765.1). NCBI lineage: Eukaryota > Metazoa > Mollusca > Bivalvia > Venerida > Veneridae > Saxidomus > Saxidomus gigantea. Next base: position 10,928 of record JAUMHA010384463.1, read on the forward strand.
GAAGCAACACCGCGGGTAGGACTAGTCTTGGTCCAGGGTAATGGTTTGAACACACTTGATAGATAACTACTGTACAATGTTACAGACCAAATATCTAAGCTCTAAGGCTCTCAGTATTACGGTCTTTATCTTTCAATGTAAAACAAGTGATCCTCGGGAGGAACTAATGTTGATCCTACGGATATGATCGGAACAAACTCGAAAGTAGACTACTAAACAATGCTCCACACCAAATATTTAAGCGCCAGGCATTTCAGTTTCTCACAAGACATTTTAAAGCTCTTTTCTTGTATTTTGTAGAGATGTCTACTAGTATGTAAAAGCACACGGGACAAGGCCAATGTTAACATCAGGAACATGATTTTAGAACTATTACACGATACTACCAAAACAATAACTAAGTTTCGTACCTTTTAATATCTGACAACATTTTTTTCAAAGTATTTCTCATACATATTCATATGAACAAAATACACCAACTGGGACTCGGCCATGTTTTATTTCAGGGGTACAATTTGAAAAACTTGGCATTTGACTACTATACAATGCTGAAAACCAAACAACTTAGCTCTAGGCCTTGAGGTTTCCTAGAGGAAGGTTTTTTAAGTGTTTCTTATATACTAGATCTAGTATTTCAATGAGAATATATGTGATCCTGGGTCGGGATGTTTAAACCAAGAGTATGATTTGAAGAAACTTTGTAGAGGACCACTACACAGTGCTATGAACACATTTGATCTTTATACCATGCAGTTTAAGAAAAGAAGATTGTAATGTTTTGCTTAAAGACATGTCTATAGAAGCAACTCACGGGACAGGGTTAATTCTGGTCCTTCGGTCCTTTAGATACATGCTAAATAACTAAGCTCTATGCCTTAATTGTTTTAAAAAGATTTTTCTGTTGCTCTGAATTCACATATGCAATTGAATTCTTTTAACAATTTTGGTACATGATCATGCCAGGGACATTCCAGTAAAATTTGGTTAAAATAGACTTATTCAATTTGTAGGAGAGGATGCTGACGACGGACGACTGTCATAGACCGATCCTAATAGCGAACCATGAGCACTCAGAGCTCAGGTGAGCACAAAAGCAACACTATTGATAGGTTAAGGGCGTGATTTAAATCAACTTGGTAAAGGACCATTGCATTATGCTACTCACCAAATATCTTAATTTTTCTGACAAGAAGATATTTTTTATATTTATATATTTCCATACGCAATGGACCACTACACAAGGCTACACACCGATGTTCCTGCTATACATCTTTGACTTTCGTTTTTCACAGAATATTTATTC
>JAUMHA010384474.1:0-12230 GCA_032359765.1 Saxidomus gigantea
TTTTGTCCTACTTTCGCTTTATTGCATGTTGTAAACAGTCAAAAATATACGTTGCACATTATTGGAAGTGAATTTCTTTCAGCGTAATCAAATATAGGCATGTTTATTCATATACAACCTTTTTACAGCCTCTTTCTGTGATATTTCTGGAAAGAAAACTGGAAAACCTACTTTCGTTTTTGAAAATGCAAAATATAATTGTTCAATTCTTTTGTTAAACTCAAATTTTCAACACAATATGGTCACATTCGATGCAGTATGTCATAATTTCCTTCTGAGAAGACGCCCGTTACAATTCCAAATATAAAAGAAATTCGATTAGGTCTTAGTAATGGACCTTTAAATTCTCTACCATATATTTCTGTGCGTCCGAGAATCAATAAGGCGTTATTTAATGTTAAGTACATCTTTTGACAAAAGTAGAATATGTTATTACAAAATTCTCAAGGATATGAAATTGAAAGATTTTTCTCCTTACCTCTATACAGTCTTTGATAAATAAATAAAGCAGTACTTAAGGGTGCTATGCACCTTGATATACAGGATTAACATCTGCTGTGAACAATCCAGATATATTTTAGGTTGGCAATACTTTTGATAACTTTCCTCACAATCGAAATAGAAACACAGCAAATAATGTCCCCAAACCACTTTTCAGTTGTGCGCCAATGTCAAGGATATAATTGAGTCTTTGGGGTTTTACCTGAATCGAAGACGCAAGGTTGTCAGTTAAATATCAAATGTAAATCTCTGTATCAAAATGAAAGTTATTGTATGACATATAAGTTGATATATGTCATTGATACCTCAGTACAAGGTATTCCTATAAATTACAGTACACATAATTTTGTATCTTTGTGATTTTATATTGACAAAAGAGTGACACTCCTGTAATAGGTATGTTCTGAATTTCTCCAGTATTTGACCTAACACACCGTAGTTTATTGAAGTGCAATCCTGATATCTTATCTACAACTCTCATCAAAGGACAAACATTCGACACGGCATGATGTTCAAACTGAAATGTACCTAATTTACCTAATATCAGCTAGACTAGTTTAGCATATAATGATTAATTTCTTTTTGTTCGTCAGCATGTCTAGCTCTTTTTTCTCCACATTAATCTTATTTTTTATTTATTAAAATCTTTTTGCTCGTCTTTTTTTCATTTGTTTAGTTTCAGTTGTGGTAGTGATTTCAATTCTACACTTCTCCAAGTTTGGAGGTAAGCGGGATGTTATTACGTCTGAATAACTCCAATAAAAGACAATATAACTGCTAAGGGCCCGGTATCGTATAGTTATCCTAGATATTATGTAAATAATGCTCTTTTTACTGAACACTCTTCAGACAAACAAATACTGTACTACATGTCAGAACTTAGTGATTTTCATTACAACGACAGTCTACTCTGATAGCCAAATGTTCATGACGTAAAAATAATAAGTAGTACTAATTTGTTTTCATTGTATTTGCATAAAAACATGCTCAATTGTAAAATCATAATTCACATTTCTATTAGCTTACATTTGATAAACTATTTAGTATAAGGTTAGGATATGTTTGGCATTGTTAAAAGATACATGTATAATGTAGACTATGCATACATTATTCTATAGGACGTAATGGACGTACCTCGTACATAAACTAAAGTAGTGCATTTATACTCTGTATATATTGTAGACTGTTTAGATTGTTACACTTGCACGAATGTCACGGGAACTCCGGAGTGTCCTACAACAACAACCTGCAAAGCTGGAGAGGTATGTACAGTTCTTTATAATCTATGATTTAAATTTATAAACAACTAATAAATGATCAGTAAATAGCTCAAAGATCTTATTCAATTTGTCTTTAACAATTGATTTACACAAAGGAATTTTGACGTCGACAGACGTGTGCTCTTATGATATCACAAAATGACAATGAAAATGCTTTCACTGTACGCTTTAATAATTGTATGTAGTATGGTATTACTCATTTGTAGAGTACGTTAAGCTTTCATCAAATAACGAATCAATGACTGTTCGACGACATTTTTTCAGGCTTGTTTCGCAGAACATGTACACACTACAAACGGAGTTCTTCTCTCATACGGCTGCAGACCTGACGCCGTGAGGTTTGTTTGTGATATGATTCTATATTTCATTAAAATAAGCATATTTACTTGTATTTAGATCTGTTGTCATATTTTACAGATATCATATCTGTTTTACTACATTATATTTTCAACTATGTTAAACATAAAAATGATGCTTAAAACGTTTTATTAACCGTTATTTTATATCGCGTTGCTACTTATGGTTTGACATATTTAGGTATGTTCTACGACTTTACCTTTCCTGTCAACACCTCCCCCAACAACTGCTATAGCGTCAGGATCAATTGTTGGACGATCTGTTGCCTCCACCGTAAGCTCACCAGCCTGCTCTGAATGCTGCCTCGAACACAACTGCAACAGACAACTTTGCCAACATTCGTGTAGGTTTGACTTGTTCTGTATTAAGATAGAGAAACACATTCTGATAAGAAAGGATGTATACTACTTTATTCGGTATGTTTGATTTATCAAAAAGATTTGTTTTATATGAAGCTGATATAAATGTTTATTCTTATTAGTTTCCAGGTTGAAAGTGGAAAACATTTAACGTGTTGTGCATGTATTTGCTGATTATCTAAAGGCAAAATATGAAAACCTGGAAGTGCCTGCAGGTTCGTACGTAGTTTTATCTTTTTAAAGCTTGCATGCTTTCTTTTACATCTATTTTTGGAATTTTCAGATCCAAGATGCAAAGACAGCCCTGAAACAAACTGTGCCCACATTGGTGCATTATTGAACCTTTGCACAGATACACGGCATGCCAAAACGGTTTGTCGTAGATTTTGCGGACTCTGCTCTTACTGTACGTGTATGGCGATACAAAATGTTTGTCTTCAAAAATCAGTTTACAATTTATAGAACACCGAGCAATAATGAAAACTGTTTTCTAGACTACATGTAAGTTACACGATAAGTTGTGCCTTGAGAACATTCATAGCAGGTTAAGATTACTTTGTATTGAGCAATCTAGCTAAAACTAAGTAAGTATCTAAAACGGCCACGATGAACATTCCTTTCCGACGATTTCGGTGACTTTCTTTCCGTAAATGTTCCGATTGTCACGTGCTGTTTGCTCGCTGTATGCCGCTGAATATTCACGTGCTTCTAACATCTCCGGAAACGCCAACGTCTATAATCAAATGGATTATACAGAACATTTTCAAGTGAATCAGATAGAAATTCCGCGTACAGTACAGTGTGAATGTAAAACGCACAATTGTTCACTTTTAGAAATGAAGAAACTTGGTCAGAATATATGGTCAGGAAAATTACCAAGCACTTGTCCTAAATTCACTCGTGTAGTTAAAGTCAATGCGGATGTATTTTGAAATATTCACACTCTTAAGTCTTTCAAGCTTTTTCTTGACTGTCTGGTGAATACTTTATTTATCTGCCAGAAGCAGTCCTGATCACCTGTCTGTTTGGCTTAATGTTTTGTGTGTAATCCTTTGGTTTCTACGACTAGCTACTTTTATGTTATTAGTTTATAAAATTCTTTGCACCAAATTTGAATATTTAGAATATTTCAGACGATGGATCTTGGTCCAGTTGGTTATCATGGTCAAGCTGTTCCGTAACGTGCGGGAGTGGATCACAGACACGTGACCGGACATGTACAGAGTTGTAAATAAAAGTATTTAAATACCATCCAAAGATCCACTGTACATATAAATGCTATTTTGAGTCGTTTGAATGGACAATTTTTGTGATAGATATTCCGACGTCAGCATCGATTGATTGCTTCATCCAGCCATAATTAGCTCATGTTGATAATTTATACTGTTTTCTCAGTGCATGGAGGATGGTCTTCTTGGTCTCCTTGGGGCAGCAGTAGTGAGACTTGCGGAGTCGGTTTGCAAAGAAGAGACAGAGCTTGCTCGAATCCCTACCCGGATAAATGCGGCGACCATTGCTATGGGGACGCCAAAGAATATAAAATATGTACAGCGGGTGGCTGTTCAGGTGTGGTGTGACTTAGTGTTTAAAGTGAATATATTTGATGTGCAAATCGAAATTACTGATATGTTTACTAACTATTGACTAATTACTTTACTCGATTGATACGGCTAAGATTACACATACGATAAACATGTATCAATTATGAATGGTAGAACTGTGATCTATCAACAGTTTGGCTAGTGGCCAATTAAGTGTTATTAAAGGGACATACCTTACAACTAGCAGATTATATTCTCGAAATATAGAATATGTGTTCAATGAACGTAAAATGATAAATAAATACAAGTTGAAAGAAGAATCTATGGCGAAAAATGCCTCATTTTACCACATTAAATCAATATAAAGGCCTTTTGTAATAAATCGCATCCTCGCATTAATTGTACAACAACAACTGTACATAGATTATTGAATGGTTTACGGTACTGCCGCATATTTTAAACCGCTGAAACTTTTAGGTTAAGTTAGAATGCTTCCAAAAATTATATTATATATGTTTTTGAGGTAATTTAGTTTGACATCAGTTATAGGGTATGTACATTTAAATGAGTGATTTGCACCTTGCGCCATTGCGAAATGTTCGAATCCTTGATGTCAAAATGTCTGTTTTTGTTCATATCTCATGTTAACAATGAAGTCAGTGTAATCTTTGTTTGCGTTTTTTTCCAAATAGACGGCGGATGGTCGGCCTGGTCTACTTGGACAGCATGCAGCAGGACCTGTGGAGAGGGAATAAAAACTAGATCGCGTAATTGCGATAGTCCAGTACCGTCTATAAACGGAAAATACTGTCATGGTGAACCGTACGAAGTAGATTCGTGCAACATGAGTTCCTGTCCAGGTAAGATTCACCTCATTAAGGTTAGACCCAGTCTATATCTAAGCGCAATTCAGCTTTTGTGATTGGCAGTAACATTTTTAGGGTGTCTACACTTAATGTTTTTCCATAGGCTTACTGTATAACATTTAAGCTCTGTCCGCATACCAAAACATTCGTTGAGTAACTACACCCCAATAAATCTGTAGAACCACCTTAGTCACACTCAAAAATGCCCTTTTTAATATACATAATGTTCAAAAATTCAATATATTCAGATATATGCCATTGGGTACCGTAATATTAATCAGAACATTCATAAATTATTTTTTGGTATGCTCAATCATTGTACTTTCGACCCTTTTTCTCACATTTTTGCAGCAATTTATTACGATGTAAATAACGAAAATAATCTTTGAAATATTTGAAATAAGGTCCTACTATAATGTCACCATTACTTTCAAATCTTAATACAGTCCGTATTAAGATTTAAAAGTAATGGTGACATATTGACCCTATTTTTATAACCAGTAAATGAATTTTAGGAGGGGCGATAATTGAGGGACCTTGTCGGTACGGCCGTGCTTGCGTGCACAAATTTTAAATCGTGCCCACGCTATTTCTCAATAATCTCTTGTTCAACATGCGCATATTGTGGATAGGGTTCGAAATGAGACACTGACAGCCATTTTATATTTTTTTCATACTCGCTATTTCTTGATAACTGTTTATCGAATTTCAACGACACTTCAAACACATATTGTCATTTTTGATCGGATGTGATACTTTGTCGGCCAAACAATTATTTATTATATTTGCGTGTTACTTTTTATGTCATGCATATTCCATATTCACCTTTAGTGATAGTTCAAGTCTTTTTTGTTTATGTCAAATGTCTATCTCATCCAGAAGTTTGTACGCTAAATGAGTCGTGCGTATTGGATTTACTGCAGATTGCATTTACTGCAGATTGCAATAACTGCATATAGGATTAAATACATATTGTATGGACAGTCATCTAGTCTTCATTCGACTGTGGATGACCTGTTTACTATTTCGTCTTATATATCATGTATCAGCAATGTTATATCGTTGAAGTGACGAATGGAGGCTGGGGACAATGGTCACATTGGACAAGCTGTACTGTTACGTGTAAGTTCGGAGTAAAATCTCGACATCGGACCTGTAATAACCCGGAACCATCTAACGGTGGCAGTGTTTGCAGTGGGAGTTCTTCCGAAGTAGCAAAATGCAACAGTGATTTCTGTGAACGTAAGTCCCCCTCCCCACCAAAATATCCTAGCAGATTGTAGCCATGACTATTAAAGCAGTGTTACTCTAATATGTGTGTGTTCGACTGCTGGCTGTGAAATTTCCATTTGCACCATTTTACAGCTGTTTTGTGACTAAATTATCTAGTTAACAAAAAAGAAAGTTACAGAACAAAGAACTAATTTAAAATTAATAGGTGACCTGGGTAATGTTTTGATAATTCTGCATAAGCAAATTGAAATTTCGGCAGATCTACTCTTTGTATTGTTTGGTTGTTTTTTTTTCTTTCTTTTTCTGTCTGATCTGATTAAATGTAATTAAAAGATAAATAAATAAGTTTTTTTATTAAGTGGCGATCGGGCATTGGAATGTTTGGACAACCTGGGATCATTGTTACACCTCGGGCTACCCGATAAATCGACATCGAACATGTTCTGCCGACGTTTGTGATGGTAGCTATTCTGATCGATTTATTTGTTTACATTAAAAGTACATGCATTGTATGAACAGTTATTTAATTTGCTGTAATCATAGCGTGTAATAAAATGATACAAATAATACTTTAAACTTCGTTATGATTTTAAGTTTTTAACTAAAAATAATATCTATAAAGTTGGTTACTTATTCCTTATACCTGTTTCGAATAAGGAATAGGTACCTGTGCGACCATATTTTCCAATCACTCAATATATTTTCGGCAGTATTTTCGTTAACGTTCGTTATTTCAATTGATTATCGTACCGAACAAATAATTTTCACCAACTGACGTTCACACGGCATAGACAGTGGCGTATTGTAGGATGCCGAACTTGTATGCAAGGCTCCATATGATTGTTCGAATCCTGACTAGATGCTTTTTATTTTTAAAAGTTGTTTATAAGAGAATGGATATTTTTGTTAAATTTGTGACACTGTTTTATGCACCGTTTTTGCTTTTTTATATTCTATGATTTCTGTGGTTTTTTGTGTGTATATTCATATGTACCTGCAGAAGGACGAAGAATGATATTACATTTCCTTCCACAATCGAACCTTGAAAAATTCATGTATTGCCGAAATACCCACAATCTTAATTATGAAAAATATTTTAAAAATCAATAAAACACATCACACGTGATAAAAGATTAGAACCGGGAACCCGTTTTGGATAGTTCATGTCATTTATCTTAGTCGTCATTATAGTATTTCTATAGACAGCAAATTACAGGAAAATACTCTGAATCATAATTATTCTCTTGTTGATTTTTCGTTTGTTTAGGGCTATTCGTGAAAGCAAAAGGACGAATAAAAGCTAGGAAAAAATATCATTTGCATTACAAGCCTTTATCTTAAGAAAAACAAATTTCATCTCTACAAAATGTCAAACATTTCTAAACGCTTAACCAAAGAAAAAGTGACAAACATGTAATTATGTGCCGTATAGTAGGCGAAAAATACTTGAAACTGCACGATTGGTAAATTCTAGATTTTGCCAACCGGCGTGGACAGCCATCCACCACCCTACCCGGACTAGCCCTAAGTTATGCCCGGTCTGGATCCGTCCCCTACATGTGGTAAAACATTTGCGTTTTCTGTAAATAGTTTTCCTAGCAGCTGTGTCTGCAGTTCCCTAGGTAGCTGTATTTGCGTTTTTGTTTAGAATTATTTACACATTGTTAACATTTCACCTCATTCAGAGTGAGCTTGTATCATTTTTTCTACTTTACATGTACTTCTATATTGGAAATAAAGAGAAAATAATGTAAGTAATTGAAATCAATAAAATTGTGGTCGCACCTTGGATCGAACCAGAGACCTTAAAATAAAATGAACATTTCATGCGCTCAAATATCTCACTTTTACCGCACGGTCAGCGCTGTTGTCAAACTATTGTATAGATTAAATCTTATTGAGTCGACTTACATCGGCACTGGGACGATCTACTTTAAAAGTACAAAAAGACGTATGATCTAGAAATCGAACTTTACAAACACTGGCGTATTTGTTTTACAAAAGCGTTTGACACAGTAGACCTAAATAAGACTAAATTCTAGTACATGTATAATAATGTTATCGTTACCAATATCTGATCTAAACTTTCACAACCGATCACCAGATCTCCTGGATAAATACGATACAAACATAAAGACCTTTGTTATGCTAGGCCATCGTCGTACGACCACGGTTGTTCAACCATTGTGTGATGGACGGAGCGAAGCGGAGTCAACGACGATGATCAAGGCAATACAGCTCCTAATTTAATGTACGTGTCCCCCATATATAACGGAGAGACTTATAGTTTCTTTCATAAGCACGCGGTTCAGATCGAAATATCTGCAGAGTTGTAGTCATTGCCTTAATGAAAATTGACGATTTTAAAGTTGTGTCGCGCGTAAATGTGCAACGTTAAACCTTTGTCGCATGTATCCCTAAAGGTATTCGAGTTAGAGCCATGCAAATATGTAGGAATGTTTATCAGCATGTGAAGTTGTGCGCCATTGGTTTTGATTTTGTCTTTGTGCCCGTCTGTCTGTCTGTCCATCAGACAATTTGCGTCACGCGTATCTCCAAAAGTGTTTAGTTATAATTAGAGTCATGAAGGTTTACAAAGTTAACAGGAATATTAATCAGAATGCACCTGGGGCTTTGTTTTTGTCTCTCGTTCCGTCTGTCACGAATGTTGTGTCGCGCGAATCTCCAAAATTGCCTAAAATTCTACTTTTCCAACTCCGGATAACATACTGTGGTGGTATTGGGGATGACATCTATATGTTTGACTAAAAACAACGTTCCAATTGCTACGGAGATGTTATTTACAAACCCCATAAGATGAAGATCCATTGACATTTCGATCAACTTATTCAAAACAATTAAACTTAAACGTATTACATGCTTGGTGATAGTTATTATACTTTTCTGCTTGATGGCAAATGTAAATGTATATACATTGTATATAGAATTCACGATGTTCTCTTCTAAAATCATGCAATATACTAAACCGAATAAAGGGTGGTTGTTTTACCTGAGCACATGGTGAGCTATTGTGACCGCTTGATGTCCGTCGTCCCTCGTCATCCGTTGTCAACAATGGCTTCAAACGACATATCCTTATTTCAACCAAACCTCAAAGAACTCTAACTTTCGACCATATCTTTCTATGCGCCCGTGATTCAATGGTGCGTTATTCAAAGTAAAGTTGTTTTCAGTACGAGCATGTTTTGGACTTGAAATCGACCTTACCCAAAAATGTTTTCTCCTTACCTGTATATAGTTTGACAAGGGGTCATGTGTGTGGCTCAGTGGTAGTGCGTTCACCTGAGAATCACATCAGAAGAGGGACTAGTGTTTGATCCTCCCCAGTGTCATGTAGTGGTAGTGCCCTTAGGTAAGACATACTAATTCCACATTTCCTTTCTCTCTCTCTTCGGGGTTGATATCATCTGGAGTGAGACTCAAGTACAAAATGTACGACTAATATCAGTTGTAAGAAATTGATGCGCAATGGAGAAAAAATAAATCAGTACATGTAATTACTGGTTCAACGCATTGTAATTGAAACGAGTTTATTTCAGCTGTGGAATAGCCAATGTAGATTTTAGTTTGGCCATTCTGTTGATAACTATCCTCGTAATCGAAGTAGAAACACGGCAGAGAATCTACCTAAACCACTTTCTGAACTGAAGACCAATGTAATGGTTAGTGAGACTTTGGCCTTTTTACCTGAATCGAAGAAGTAACTTAAAGGCTGTCAGTTTAATATCAATGTAAATCTTTGTATCAAAATAAAAGCTACTGTTTGACATAGGAGTTGATATATATAAAATATGTATTCCTATTATCTCAAAGTACAGAGATTTTTGTATCTTTGCAAACAGATTTTATATTGACAAAAGAGCGACATTCCTGTGATAGGTATGTCCTGAATTTCTCCAGCAATTCTGATATCTGATCTACATCTTCCATAAAAGGAAAATGTTCAACACATGTAATTATGCAAACTTATAACTTATTTTATACCAGGTTGCTACTACAGGTTTGATATTTATTTTAGGTATGTTCTACGACCTTACCTTCCCCAACAACTGCTCAGGATCAATTGTTGGATGATCTGTAACCTCCACCGGAAGCTCAACAGTCTGCTCTGAATGATGCCGGGAACACAACTGCAACATACAACTTTGTCAACACTCATGCTAGTTTTACATTATGTATTTTTAAGGATCTGTATCAAAGTTAAAAAATATTTTGATATGAGAAAAGGATTAATTAGGCAGATATGGCACCGATTATTGCATCAAAAAGTTCTTTTTACATCAATATTAGTATGTCACTTCTATGAAAATTTAGTTTTATACTTTCCGTACAAAGATCATGTTAAAATTTCTTTCTTCTCGGCTTTGAAGAACACATTAATACATGAATTTCAAAATGATTTCATCTACACGCAGTTTTTATGGCTTGCATACTTTTTAAATGTATTTTTGAAAGTTCAGATCCATGATGCAAAGACTGTCCCGAAGCAAACTGTGTCCACATTGGTGCTTTAGTGAACCTTTGCATGGATACAGAGCATTCTAAAACGGTTTGTCGATGATTTTGCGGACTCTGCTCTTACTGTACGTTTATGGCAATACAAACTGACTTTAAACACCTTTTAACAGCTTAAAGAACATGTAACAAAATGATTTAAAAGTCACTAAAACTTGCTATATAATATACATGTACCACCTAGCTGTAAATGGGTGGAAGAAATGAAAACTGTTTCTCTGATAAGCGACTTGTGTTTGAGAACATTGGTGCATGTTGAGGGAACTTTGTATCGAGTATTCGTGCTAAGAAAGACTAGTGCATACTATGTACGTATAAAAAAGTGCAAAACTGCGACGGCGACTCTCTTACCGTACATGTTCCGATTCTCTCGCGTTGTTTGCTCGCTGCCTGACACTGAATATTTACGTAAATGCTTCTAAAGACTCCCGAAATATACGTTTACATTCAAATCAATGATCCACGGCATTTTCCAGTAATCAGATCGAAATTCTGTAAATAGTGTGGAGTTAAAACACAATTTTACGCTTTCAGAAATTTAGACAACTGGTAAGAATATTTCATATTATCGTATGGTAAGCACTATATTTGGACAAACTCATGCTGTTAAAGTAAATGTGGAAGCACTTTGAAAAATATACTTTCTTCAGTCTTTTAAGCCGTACTTGGCTGTTAGGCAAATACTTAACAGAATATTCCATCATCTGCTGACAGCAGTCCGGATCACCTTTCGGTTTCGGTTGGTTGTTTTGTTTTCTTAGACTATCTACAGCTATGATATATGTATATAAAATTCTTCGCATAAAGTTTGAATATTTAGAATATTTCAGACGATGTATCTAGGTTCAGCTGGTTATCACGGTATAGCTGTTCTGTCACGTGCGGGAGTGGATCACAGACACGTGACCAAACATGTACAATGTACAGAACCTACACAACGTTTGTGTCGGACCCTCACATGACACAAAGGTTTGCTCCTTACAGCCATGTCCAGGTATATTTTATTTTTGACAAGTTCAAATTAACATGATATCAGGTGTAAAAATAAAAGTATTTCAATACCATCCAAATATCGACTTTACAAATAAATGCTAATTTGAAATGTTTGAATGGACATATTTGTACATGTAATAGATATTCCGACATCAACATCGATAGAGTGCTCCAGCCAGTCTGAATTAACTAATGTAGATGATTTATACTGTTTTCTTAGTGCATGGAGGATGGTCTTCTTGGTCTCCTTGGGGCAGCTGTAGCGAGACTTGTGGAGTCGGTTTGCAAAGAGACAGAGCTTGCTCGAATCCCTACCCGAATAAATATGTAGACCATTGCTATGGGGACGTTATCCCCGTGGCTATTTTACTTATAAGCCATGATGAAATGGGATGCCATGACTAACTCAGTCTTATATATGTTTCATCTTTTATTTCATGATGTCACTTTATCAGTTATAATCTTAATCTACAACTGCATGGGTATCGTATACCAATGTTTGAGGATATTACTAAATTACTTCATTATGTAGATAAATGGATCTACATGTATAATCAGATGTTG
>JAUMHA010384485.1:0-12229 GCA_032359765.1 Saxidomus gigantea
CGCTTGTTCGATCTAGTTTGTTAAGCCGGCTAGACTCTTGGTCGGAATAAAATGTGTTCAGGTGACACTTACTTAAAAACAATATCAAATTAAAAAACAACAAAAAAAAACACCGTTCTAGTTTTTTCAATTTTTTCAATTTAGCTTTTAATATTTGTTTTTGGTCGAGCACAGGATTGGCCGAGCAAAAGTAACCTGGCAGTAGTCAACACCCATCGCTAGGTGGTATTTTTGACGCTTTCATCAAACGTTTTTTTTTGTGTACTAAAGTATATATTTAAAGGAAGATGGAACTCTGTGAATACACTCGATGGTGTTTTATTATCTTCATGTCATAAGGGAGAAGAAGTTAATGAGTTTGCGTCTCAAAATACAGGAGGCAGAAAGATGAGGACTGAAGCATTAACAAATATTCGAATTATGACACACATAGGCACAATAAACATCTAATTGTATGTCCACATGAAATGTGCAAGAACTAGTTACCAATCTACAAAATCACAAAATGAGTTTGAGAAATCCTATTTGCTGTATCTGTTTTGTGTGACAGTATATTAAAGGAATAAAATATGTACAAATTACGTACAATTTTTCAGTGCGTTGTTTTACTTGAATAAGTCAAATTTCATCGAATATTTAACTGAACAAAGTTTTAAAGTTACCGACCACAATTTTACTGACTTCTAAAAGTTATCAGAAACTGACGTGCATTTTTATGCTTGAAACATTACACCCGTTTAAAGGTAAGACGACTATAATAAAGCATTTGCTCAGCTGAATTGGTTTCTTTCTACCATTTTACCGCCGACTAAAAGTTAGTCATTCCTTTACCTGCCAGGGTAGATTCAGGCGTTTTTCTTTTTTCCTTAACCGCTCAACGTAATTCGTGGCATGCCGGTCTAGCAAATGCCTAACTGGTTGTGAGCTGGTAAACGGCGTACGCCGCATTTCATCGCATGTTATGACTGAAAACTTGTTGCTTCTGATATCTGAATGTTATCTTAAAGAACTTTTTTTCTGCGGAAATTAATGCCGACGGCTGTAACTTGAACTGTCTTTCAACTAATGTAATAAAACTCGAAATGTAACAAATCGTCTTGAAGCTATAGAAATGTCTCTCTTAAATTTCATTTCAATATATTCTTCCATGCGAATCTATTTTCTTCCAGCGCGATGTTCCATAGAAAAATGGAATTAATCAAATGCAGACGCAGTGCTTGAACTAATAGAAGTCCACGAAATATTCGTGACTTGATTCTTAAAGAGCACATCATGCTTAAGACTCAGTCATACATTTTCCCAACTTACTAAGCCGGTTTAAAATGAGGTGTGATCACGATGCAATGACCCGGATGTAGGTCAAAGTAAATCTCTGTTAATTTCAAGACAAAAAGTCTCAGATCAATTAACTTAAAACCCGGAGAGCTTCATTTATCCATTTGCTAAGGAAAAATCAAAGATGTGCTTACACTTGATATCAAGCTTATCGTCAATATATCCCGGAATCATAGGTTAAGGTATCAATATAGTTCCGGCGTTAATAACTGTATTGAATACTTATAAATGTAGTGGACGGACATTAAATTTCTTAAAAGGTTGTTGAAACTTGTCAGAGTTAATGGCTGACTGAAATGAATGATAAAAATCTGTTCACCTAATTTTGAAGTCTGACCATATTATAACATCGTTAAGTAACCGATCTTTAAAATATAGCGAGTGGCATGTGATTTAAGTTCTGATAATGATGAATAAAATGTCTTCGTAAAGGGAAGTGCGATTCCAGAGTAGTTCTTTAATTCGTATATATTTACCTTGAACAAATATACTTTCTTTATTGTCAAATGTAAAACAAGAGGACCATGATGACCCTATATCGTTCACCTGAGTATCATTGCACTTTAAAACAATAAAACAGATGAAAAGGTCTTAATCAAAGCCAGTAATAGGAATTTTGAAACTTAGTTTGCAGAACTACAAAAATAGTCCAAATTTTATCTCTCTAGTTTGAAAAAAACAGACCGAAGGTCAAGGTCAACCAAGGTCAAAATGAAATTTCAATGCAATAGCTTCAAAAGCTAGAAAGTAGGTCAAGGTCAGTCAATGTCAAAGTTGAAATATGTGTGGAAAAATGTCCATAGTGTTCAACTATTAATGTTGTAGCTTCAGAAACAAGAACTTAGTTTCAGGTCAGGTAATGTCAAAGTTAAAATCTACAAGCAAAACTGTATACATAGTAGTTAAAAAACAGAAAGCCAGTAGGTCAAGGTCGAAGTTAAACAAAATCCAGGCCAAGGTCAAGGTCAGCTAAGGTCAAAGTGAAAAAGTGACCCTGGGGCGAGACCAACTCGGACACAAAGGGTATGATTTGAACAATCTTGGTACATGATCACCCTGGAATTCTACATGCCAGCTATCTAAGCTATGGGCCAAGAAGAATGTTTCTATATATCTGAAGTCAAGTGAACCCAACGGCGGGTTGGATTGTGACCGGGGGCTCAAGATTTTAAGAATCTTTCTAGAAGACCTTTAGGCAAAGTTAAAGCTCTAGGCCTTTTCGTTTGAGACAAGAAGTGTTTTGAAAGATGTTCTACTATAAGCCTATGTAAAAACCGGTGTCTGGAGCAGGGTCAATTTCGACCCGGGGGTCATGATTCGAACAAGTTGGTAGAGGTCCAGTAGGCAATGCTACATTCCAAATATCTAAGCTTTGTTGCCTTGTGGTTTTTGAAATGTTTTTTTTTAATGTTTTCCTATTTGTTGTCATAGCAACCACAGTTCTGCCTGGACCTACTTCATTAGAACAACCTTTGACGAGGGTCAGCTAATGAACATTTATGTGAGGTTTGCTTGATATTGGTCCAGTAGATAGTTTTTCACGAGAAGATTTGACCGGACGTCGCACGCCAGATGCCAAAGACGAGCGGTCACCATAGCTCGCCCTGAACACAAGCTATGTAAATAAAATGAGTTGCATGAGTACCTGCCTTATCTATATTTAGTAAGCAACGAGATTACAACGATTATCAAATACATTGGTATCCACCGTCCGATGGCCCTATATTGCCTTTTGTTTTCATAAATTCTTACGACTTTATTTTTGGAGAAAGTTAATATGCCTTCGAATGCACACCACACACCCAGATATGACGCATATATTGCTTAAAGTGCAAAACAGCCAGCCAAGTGATGCACTAATAGCAGCTACGAAAAGAGGTTATTACCTAATTTTTAACATGACGAATTTGATTTTGCTGTTTAGGACGGATCTTCAACTATGTATAACGACAAGCCTAGTCTGTAGCATCATTATACATGCCGCGCACACAGATCAGCTCACGTAGCATGGATTATAATGACGGGGTAATTGTTCAGAAATGTCCTCCTGTCATCGTTTATTGCTTACACTGACTGTTCTGACGTGCTTATACTGTCGGTCTAGACCATAAATGTTGCTTTTCTATTCACTTTTCCATTTATCAATCAATCCTGTCTGAATAATGTTTCTGAATCAATTAGGGTTAACTGATATTTATTCTTCACAAAAATATGCCACCATTAATTGTACTCCAAGTGCTGCTATTTTCTGTCTTCTGTTTTGTTTTGTTTTATTTCCAGGTTATTTTTTTCAGAAAATGCATGTCACGATTAGATATGGTATGACCAAAGGCAAGAAAGTCGAATACATGTTTATTACATTGACAGTGTGTATATTGTATCAATAACCGAGATGCACCGAATACCATGAAATAAAAAAATCATCAGTCAATCAATGATCTTGACAATTTTATAAATTCCCGAGAGATTCTAACCGTTCCAAAGAAGTTACCATTTCTTACACGTGGGTTTATTATGTACGTGTTGACATCGACCTTTGCACATGGCGAAATGGTTAATTATAAGCTGCAGTGTGCACATTATCTTAGGAATTACTTTATATATTTTATCTCTGAATCAATAGCTAAATGTAAGAAAATATAACAAATTTTATTTTTAGGTATTATATAAAACAAGAGTTACTGTAATGGAATTTCTAAACTTTCAAAGACAGTTGCTTTTATCAAAGTCTTATAATACCATGTCGTCTGTTTTATTTCCTTTCAAATGCATCAGATGTTTGTTTAAATGACGGTATAGAGACAACGTGAAAATGTTTCACAATCTCTCAAAATTTTTACTTTGCATAAACCCCTTAAAGTTACTGAAGCAATTTGTCAGCATAACGAAAGAGCCATGAGCTTTGTAAATTTAATCTCCTAGAGCAAATAGCAATCCTTCTGCAGTTACATTATTTGATTTTAGGAGCAGCAAAGATGAAACCGTGTGGCATAAAAGCCTTCTGCCAATCCTTATTTCACTGAAATCTGTAGACTCCTGTGAAGAGATTATGGAATTAAGCCTGCTTTTCTCAGAGAAAATAATGTATTGTGACTTTATTATAACTGAAGATATATAACCTCTACGGTGCAGGGTTTCTCAAATTGTTCTATTTAAATGGCTTAAAATACTCCAGACATATTCCTGGAAGACATCAGTCAATGTCATTTATTTGAAAAACACTTTCTGCAGTAGGTATAACTACTTCACCCGCAAGTTAAAAGATTTTCAAGATGCTCGTTCCCAAGATCGTTTATCTGAATTTGCTTTTAAATGTCCGAAAAGACATTCTTCATGAGATTTTTCGCCCCATCAAACTCAAGCTTTTAGTTTGTTACGATCTTCATTAAGCGTCCAGACGATATTGATGATGTATTCAGGGTAACGACTAGACGCATGGTAATGGAAGATGTATCCTTGATTTCTGATTTCTGTGTAATTGGAGCTAGTTACTGTTAATATTCGTATTCAAGATATCTGCAGTGCAAACCACTTTTCTCACTGTGGGGAAGTCTGACGTTTTTGAAGTGTAATAATTCTAGCCTAGTTCTTCATGCATACAAGATGATATCTGTCCGACTCAATTTGAAAGTATAGTGCTTGTTAAAATCATTACTGTAAAGGTACATCACATTTTCCTTCACCTAGAAATCCGTTCGCGAGAGCGTTTGTCAATCAATTTGCAAAGGGACCGTAAAAGTCTTTGGGTTTTCCTATAATCCAGTTTAATACCCCCTCTATCTCCGACTCCTGGTATAAAACACGTTCTTAATGAAGTTAGTAATTGAAGTTCAAGAAAAGAAAATTGTTGGTTGTCATACGAAAGTAAATTGTGGACTGCCATCAATGGCGTTTTTGTTTAGAACAGAAGTTTCCATTACCGATAAAAAGCAGGAAAATATAGTCTAAAATGCAACATAAATACCGCATTGTCATATAAACCGCCAAATTAAGCCTAGGTCTACGGTCGAACCATCATTCCTATTCCACAGCAAATTACACATACGTCGCTCGAAGCTTATGCCAATATTGCTTGTTAGTGCGAATCACGGTATTTGACTGGATGATGAGGATGACAACGACTTTGGCGCAATTTAGCATTCGCCATGTAAATAGCAATTGACCTCCACGTTCTTACAACCACATGTTAGTGGCGTATAACGGTAAATAAGATCAGTTATGGTAAATTGGATTCCGTTTGGTAGGAGATGGGAAATTTCTATGATTAATAGACTTGGCATGACAACGAATTGACTTGTTACTAGAACAATCTCTGACCAAAATATCGAAATTGCCAGACACACTCTAGGCTATAAGTAGAATCGATAGTTGATTTTCAAAATCTTACAAGCCTATCAAAATTGAAAAAAGTTACTAAGAAGTCTTTCTTTTTATGAGGAACGTACAATAATCTATGGTGTGAATGTTACGAGAGTAAGGGGTTGCTTACAGTTAATCAAAAATGGTCGTTAACGTTATTAATCAAATCAACAATTAAGGTTGACATAAAACTATTGGCATGACCTTTTCCGCCATCCAGTGATATACTTGTACTTTAGTGTCTGTAATCCTCCGACATAGAGGATATTGTAATGGTCTCAAAACGTGTGTCCATGTGTACGTCGTCTGTTTGTGTGTCTACCGTATCGAGATGTGAAACTTTGCCTAAATACGGCAACGAAACATTCCAAAGCCCAAAATGATTGAAAATGCCAGTGCAGCGTGTTTACTTATACAGTGTGTGCTATACAGACGCAGGAAGACACCATATTAACAATTCTATGTAGTTTTACAGACAGTTATTCAACTCCTAGTCGATATTCTAGTTGGAATCAGTCTATAGATAATTTATTTATCTATTATACGTAATAATACTTACTAGTATTTAAATATTTATGCAATAATACATTAGCAATTAGATTATTGCTATCGTTATCAGTAATTATGTTATAAAAAATAATAGAAGGTAATTTCAAGGCATATTTCTAAATATTTTTAATCTGTGTATAACTTGCGATTTGGTTCCTTGAATTGATTGTTACATTTTTGCATAATTATTACTTATGTTTCATAGAGAGGCGTTTTGGTTCTCAGTAGCTTCTTCCTCTTTAGCCATGTACTAGTACCCTACATAAGCCACCTTTCCACTTTTTGACAAAAATGTAGATTATAATGAAAAGATGTTTCCGTTTTCCGAACTGAAATGTTGTAAACGTACCGGTGCCCTTTTCTTTAA
This sequence comes from Saxidomus gigantea, assembly GCA_032359765.1. Lineage (NCBI taxonomy): Eukaryota > Metazoa > Mollusca > Bivalvia > Venerida > Veneridae > Saxidomus > Saxidomus gigantea. The sequence continues at coordinate 6,611 of JAUMHA010384485.1, forward strand.
GGTTCGAAGGCTGAGAAACCAATTAAGTTTTATCTTTATGCAATGATCTCTCATTCAATATATAATTCATCTGTATGTAGGTCTGCTGATTAACTCCTTTATACGCAGGCATATCGCTTGTCCCACACAATATCGATTGAATTAATGAGAAATAAAATGCAGCTGAAACTATGGAACGCCGTTGTTATTTTACAGTGTCAAGTTCTGCTTACAGGATATAAAGTAAAGAAAACACTACTACACTGTTTATTTGTATATGTGCTTATGGTCCTTGGTCCTTGTTCAAGGTAAGCACGGTTCTACTACATGTTAAACAGTTTCTATATATAATGAAATATATTCTGCATAAAACAAAATGTACACTGTAAATACCAAAATGTAACCCTCATTACAGCAAAAACGACAAAGCAAGACAACAATTGCGTCCCATATATAAGACCAATAAAAACCCAGTTATAAGGTAGTATTCTTCCAATCGTCCATTCTATCGCGATGATTACGTACAAACTAGTGAACGATTCAAAATCAGACTTAGCATGTTCCATCTTTAGACAGATTCTCGTCATTTTAATAAACATTACGGTCTGTGTGCAAATATTTGAACCATGTTTCCTAAAATAAACATCCAGTATGATCCAAATATAGCAAAACACACTGAAAAGTAATGAAGAATATTGATACAGTTGGAAATATTTTGACATTAAGATTAATGATATAGCAATGTCGGTTCAATTAAACTCGGTAATGAAGACATCTCAAGTCATTCGTTACTTCTTGTTTGTTAGCCCGTTGAATTTTCAGAAAGGACTTGTACATCCTTGAATTTTGACAGCACATGCAATTGTTCCAAAGCATGGTAACTGAGATTAACGGACTGAACAGGGAAAAGTGTTCATCTTGGTCGGTTTTCATAGAAGTTTCAGAATTTGATACATATAAACATGTATGCGAAACGAGATAGACATGGTTTAACTCACATGGTGTGTGTCATCAAATACAAAGATTATTTTGTAATCTCCCATTTTCCAAAACTCCAAATTCTAGCTTTACGTTCAACTTATGGTGTATGACTGTCTACTCAAAGTTTCACAAAATTTGATTCACCACTATTTAGTCGAACATGTATGTTATTGATTTATAACGTGCCCATTTACTACGACAAGCACAGAACATGTTCTGATTATCTTGTCCCTTTTCTCCAAAATCTCTAACCGTCATCACGATCAATAAATGAACCCAAATTTAACCTTGGGGAAAGAGAAAGTCAATAGAGCGATTGGTTCGATTATTCACTACATCCAAGACAATATTGTCAGCGTGAGAGAGCTTCAATTTACCAGCAAAGCCATCAACAACGAACTTTATTTAATAATATACCAAACACAGCATCGGTGAGGCAATTTTCGCAAGAAAATGACAGACTATTGCTCAAAAGGCGAGGAATATTAGATGTTCACGGTCGTAAAGAGCTATAATTCAAAATGTTTCTTGAGTGGTCAATACAGCTTGATAGCTCGTTTGAGACAATCGATTGGGTGGAGTGAAAATAGCACCAAACAACTGTATTCATACACCGGAAAACGAAGCCGACAAATATCCGGTAGAGTTCTCTTTGGTACATTGTAGGTCTATAACGGTTTTCTTCAGATGGATTGAAAAAACACGTGAATAAAAGAACCTCTTGCTAAATGAATATAAATATTTAAACTCTGTGTGCATACAGAGAACAGCATGCAAGTGGAGATCAAAGTGATTGTGTTATTGGACAGAGACCCTGATCGCTGTTTGAATACGGATAGAACTGCAAACATGCCGAGCCATGCAATAGATGAAAGCTCAGAAACTAGTACGCTTTGGCGTTTCGTTATTGTCAAATTTAACGACTGATCTGGGAAAACATTAATACGATATTAAACTGAGAATGAGTATATGTAATCATGCCGCCATATTACAGTGAATAATTACTACTTCATTTGCAGATTATCTAATAAAATAATGCGGCAGGTCCCTGCGAGGTTTTAGGAAATGATTTCCAATGTCACGTTCTGCAACATCTCGAATTAGCAGCCAGTGTTTGTAAATCAATTCTGTGACACATCGTCTATCACAATTTGACGGACAAATAAGGGCGGGTGATCACGTGATCATTGTTTACATCTACTCGAAATGGTACTTTGGTGTTTTTGACTATTTATTTCTTGCAGTTTTTCGGTCTTTCGTACCGACCATGTTTCGGACTACATTTTTCGAGATTATACGACATATGATTGTATAATGTGGCTGTTACAGTTATTTCCATTTACTCTGCAGAGAATTTCGATTTTGTGAAATTTCCCGTTCTCTGCAGGGTAAATATTGAAACTGTAGTATTAGAATTATAGTGAAGACATGCGTTAGCTGTTGTGATGTAATAGTGGTCTGAAAATATAATGATCACCCGCCCTGTTACCAGGACTCGAGCGCGGGACGATTCGCTTTACAGGGCTCTACCCGGGTACCAGGTACCCTACGCGCTCAAACTTGTCTACCAATTGAGAACAAGTTCGAACCGTAACAGTGTTCATCGTGAACAGCTTTTTCAATCATGTATCTTGCACGTATTGATTTTGTCTATAGACAAACTGGGTACGCTGATAATATGAGAAAAACTAACACGCAATGCATTTAACGATTTAACAGGGACTGACATTAACCTGTCCCGCGTGGTTACGTGTATATCTCACATTATATAAAGAACTTTTATACATTTATTAGTGACAAAATCGTTTAACGCAGCTGTTAATTTTATGGCTCTTGCTTCTGCGTGTTCTCTTCGAAGAAAATGACCTCAAATTTGAGTGTGTAATTGCGCCTAGTTCTCAATAAAACCACTTCCTGTTTTCATCGTGTCTAACAGTCTGACGGATATTCGAACATTTCGTTGTCAGATAATGTCAATGTTTTATGATTGTCATATGCCTTAAATGGCAAAATAATTGGAAAATTGCGGACCTTTAATAACGCGTGATACGAGGTTGTTTTTGTGTTATTGCCGTGTAAATCAATGGCAACCTGAAGGAGCGATTAATAGGCGCTGTTAAATCTGTGAAGAGGTTTTTGGAGTGTTTATGCATGCCATAGAACCATTGTTCTGGTAGCCAATTATAAGAAACATGTGTAATTAAGGAACCCTTAAGGCCATTTGACACTGAAGTTGTTGACCGACTTCACCTCGGATGCCCGGACAACAACTGTAGCGAACTTTCACTATAAGCAGTGTTGTGGTCAACGTTCAAAATGAGATTAAAACAAATTATATATTTTTTGAGGGAGTGACTCCAATTAAGTTACCTGTAAGTATGCATATTTGAAATGGCATTTTAAACTTTAATTGCCACGGTAGTTAACAAGGTTAAAAATAAAGCAATTTTTACACACCACAAAACATAGCACCCATCAACAGACAGACTTACACGCAGAAACCTCGGAAAAGATACACTCTATGTAGAGTATACAGCCAAAGAACTACTACCATATTGCTTTACTCTCATAAAGTCAAACCAAGTCTAGTCAAGTCAGTTCTTCTCATACGAACAATGCTTGAGGTGCATATTTTGTAATTCGAACTAAGCCGACAACTAAAAAAATGTTACAGTTATTGAGTCTAATTATTAGATTATGAACATTACTTTATTTACCAAAACAAAAAGTAAAACACGGCTATTAGAACAGACACATTCATTCCTTGTAGTTCTATTTAGCATACGTGTATTTATCTGTTTAAGTTACCGCCTATGACTTGTGCATCAGTGGTTATTTTTGGATTTAAACCGAATTTAGATCTTGACATATAGTATTATATCTGATTCAGATATTATATCTGATTCAGATGTATGATTAATTAATACGAAGTGTTCAACGAATTAAAGACAAAAATACTTGACATTCAAAATCGAAAGCCAATTGACTCGTGTTATCCCGAACTAAGTCCAGTAAAAGAATCGTTGCTTCCAAGGTATTTTCAAATTATTGTAATATTTGTCGGGATGTCAGTTCAGTTGAGACCAACTATTTCATTATATTTCATTTACAATTTATTTCACAATCGCTTAACGCAAAGTAGTGTTGCTTGACATAGAAATATGACATGTGAGAGAAGTGCATGGTTTATTTATGAAAATAGTCATTAATGTATGTACAAAATGTTTTCAGAATTCTTGAAACAAATCAAAACGGCTTCTAACTGATTTTTAAAAATAAATGTTTCCTTTGAAATATTGCATTCCATTACAAGGTCCTGCAAGTATTTTTTTAAATATAAAAGTGCTTTCATAGTACAATGAAAAAACTTGACAATAAATAATTCTGTTTAAAGACATTTTAATGACCGTTATATTAAGTTGTTGAGTGCTCCCCAGTTAAGAGCACCGGACCGTGAAACAAACAATGAATAATTCAGCAAAAGGAAGGAGACATTTTATTAGCTAAGAGAATTTGTTACTACTCGTAAACAGGAGTAGTTCCGTTTCACGCCATATGTGTCACAAGGCGAAGAGACCCATTTCCATAGACACATCCCTTTACTTGTACAAGAAAAAAGGCAATAACTTAATTTATTGAAGCACGAAATCCAATTACTTTCCTAAGAATGGTACAGTTTAGCCTAGGGTCAAGAAAAGACAATAGAGAGATTTATCAAACTAGACTGGGGACCAGCGTCATTTTATATTTTAGTCATCAATATATAAATCTTCTTCGAGGTACTCTGTCAAATACTTGTCATTAAAGGCTATATTGAATTCTTTGACTAGAAACTTAATTTGTGTCATCGTTCAGTTATACATGCAGACGCACATTGTGGGCGTATATGGTATTTTGGAATAGTTCATGTTTCTCACAGTCAACAATGTTTTGTTCCGATTCTATCTCCCTGTAATCCATGATGTAACCAATCTACGGATCCTTGTCAGTGAAGCAGAGTTTCTGGTTACGCTTCAAATGTATTGTAACATAATGTGTTGTTATAATTGCGAAGCTAATATTGAGAAGTATATCATATTGCGTCCCTATAACGTTAATTGCACTATATTTCTAAAATATACCAAATTGTTCATTCGTTGTAACTGTATAATATTATAGCTACTTTTTTGGTGTTGCGTAACGGCTGCATATATACAACATCAACAACAGCATTACTTTGCATTAAACATACTTTTACTGCTACAAACATTTTTGTAAAAGAAATTATGAAAAAAAATGTTATTGCATAAGTAGATCTACAACACGTGGTTTCCCGTAAATCTCTTCTATTTTATTTTCATTAAAGCAATGTTTTTGCACCTTGTAACTGAGCACAATAATTTCTGTTCAATTCCATCAAAATGGTACAATATACATTAGAAAATGTGAATAATCACTTACTTTGACGGATCATCTGATTACAACATCTGAAAGTCTGTATTTTAACTAAGTTAGTCGATAACATATTTTGTGAATTGTGAATTGTATTCCAACCGAACCAAAAAAACATACCTTTACTTGTTGAGTTCTCAGAAACAACATAAAAAAACAAAACATTATAGTCTCGGTGTGACATATCATCCGTGTTCAATTTGAATCATCGTTTTTAATAGATAGTGT